>PVJX010007405.1:0-71203 GCA_004027295.1 Dolichotis patagonum | reverse complement strand
TCAGGTCAGGCAGGAATTCAGGCGGCTTGAGGAGGGCGCTGTGCTTGCTGATCTTAACTTCTCTGATGGTAGTCCCAGGACCTCATATTCGAGCGGTTTTTTGCACTTTAGTTTTTCCCTGGGTTGTGAGAGTCCATCTCTATCTGTTTGGGTCTCTCCAGGGTGTTTTATTCTGGCATTTGAGCTGTCTCTCTCAGACAGTGTCTCTCTCCTGCTACCTACCAGTCCGCCATCTTGTTGACCTAAGGGTCTTTCTCACAAGAACATTATTTTCACTCATGAAGGCTTTACCTTTAAGATTGAATCACTTCCCAAAGGATTCCTCTCCACATTCTATCACATCAAGGGGTAGGTTTCAATATATGAATTTGTGGGGGACATAGTCTATGGTACTACTTTAAATTCTATAATCTAGTCCCACTTCAAATGTAACCTGATATAACTAGTACATGGTCAAGTTTCAATTGCTATGCATTGAATGAATACTTGTTCACAAGAATTAAATGTACATCTCTCTCTAAACTTCCATAACACAGTACCTTCCCTCTTTTTACCCTCCTCACTGTACATCTTATTTTCACATACTTGTCCTTTTTTGACGGCATGAAGGAAAGGGACCTTATATCTTTACTCACAGTAACAAGAACTGCTTTAATTTTTAGCAGGTGCAATACTAAATGTTTACAGGTATTACTTTATTTAATGCTTGTAAGAACACAGATAGCTTGTGAAATAGTATTACTGGCTTTAAATTTTTTTTTTATTTTAAAGGGAACAAAACAATAAAATGAAACAAAACAAAACAATGAGAATGATATTGGATTTCAAAAGCAAGACAGTAGGAAACCAAGCATAGTTACTGTGATACACATTGTTATCCTCCAAACAGATGTTCAGACTACCAGACATAGGCACGCAAAGTCAATCAAACACACAAGCACTAAGTTGTTTCTTTATTTCAGTTGCCATCATCTCAGAAATTCCAGGTGTATGACTTCTAATTTCTTTAATATCTATATCTTCTGGACTTGTTCTGAGTGGGCTGGAGATCTGAGATTTCACCCTTCTTCTTCGTCTTGACATTTTTCTCTGTTCCTCCAAATCAGCCAGTTGTTGAGTTCCAGGTGTTTCCTGCATTGGCTGCCTCTCCCGCGGCGTAGGGGACTGGGCCAGGCACTTGGGTTCCTCCAATCTGAGGTCCCCCATGGCAGAGAGGAGCAGGGCGTTGCTCATTGAGGTTCCCCCGATGGCAGCAGAACCCCAGTGTATGGGTTCCTCTCCTCCTGACCTGCGCAGCAGGCTCGCACAGGAGAGGAGTGGGAGGCTTCTTCTCTGGGCCCCTGGTGCCAAGCTCACCAGGGGGCGAGTTCTTTCTTTCTAATGAACTGACCATTACGTTCCTGAAGTTCTGAAATGGCCAACAGACCATAGAAAGTTATTGCTTTAGGCTTCTGCTTGAAACCATCAATTTCAGAAACCTGCCAATCTTGATTCAGGGCCATAGTATTGCTATTTTACAGATGAGTTTTTCCCAGTGTCACAAATCTGATAGGTGATGATGCAGTGATTGAATCCAGGTGTACCTGACTCTAAAGCTATGCTCTGCGGAAGTTTCCACCAGTGCTTAGCACAGACATTGAGTTTTAATTGGTAAACACAATGAGAAGATTGACCTAGATCTCAATCTTTTCTCACATTTCCTACCTTCCAATTTCCTACGTGTCGAGGATAAATGAAACTCTCATGAAGATGTTGAACCATAGAACAAGATAGATTAGCATTAAGTTTGCTTAATTTAGTAAATTATTTCAGAAAAATAATGAATACTTTTTTAGTATATGTCCTAAATTTGTTGCTTATTTCAGATTTAACTGACAACTTTAACAACCAAGGAAAGGGTAAAAGAATCTCACTATTACCTTCTACAATACCAGAAAAGAAAGGGAAAACTTGTTGGAATTGTTTTTAAAAAAAAAAAAAAAAGATTTCTAAGACAAAAAAAATTTAAAACCTAAAGGAGCAAGTGCAGGCTGCTACGACAAAATGCCATTGACTGGACGGCTGAAGTATCAGGCTGTCATTTCTCACAGTTCCATGGCTGAAAGATCAAGGCCCCATCAGATGGGCTCATGGTAAGGGCCTTCTTCCTGGCTTCAGACAGCTGTCTTTTCAATACATCCTCACATCCTGGAGAGAGAGAAATCTGATCTCTGTCTCTTACGAGGATATGAATCCCACCATGGGACCCACTCTCATGACATCATGTAAATCCAATTGTCCCCCAAAGGCCCACCTGCAAATATCTCAGGAGTTAAGACTTCAACATGCAGGCCATAATGTATGACAATTTGTCACTAATATTTTCAAAATAATATTTACAAAGAATGTAGATACTTTTAAAACATGAGAATATATAAAGACAGAAAATATAGCATGACCCATAATCTTGCCACCCACAGAAAATCATTGTTAGTATACTATTATGCTTTAGGATCTAAAATGTCCCACCAAAAGTCTCATGTGTTTGGAAAATGATTAGATTATGAGGTTGCTGTATTTATCAGTGAATTCATCCATTGATAAGTTTAGTAGCTGAATTGCTGTTCTACGGGACTTGGTTAGAGGTGAGTTACAAGCTGTCTTAGTTACTTTTATCTGGTTTCTAAGACAAAATACCTGATACTCAAAGTTAAAGGAGGAAAAGTTTATTTAGCTCATGGTTTGTAGAAGTTTCTAGTCCATATCTGGCTCCAGGGCAAGGTGGCACATAGCAGAGGGGCACCAGTTCATGGCAATGGAAGATAGCAAAAGCAATAAGAACAAAAGGGATAAACAAGCCTCTTTTTGCCTCTTTTATCTTATTTAGACTGCTGAGACTAGGGCAGTTCCTATCCAATCAGTAGGCTGATTGAGCAATCACCCTCCCTTAATCTCAGCAACCTTAATCCAAACACTGAACCATGAATCAGTCACAAACTCTAGATTCAGCTCCCTCTGCAAAGACCCCATCTAAAAGCATATGAAGCTTCAGGGGTTCATCTAGACACAAGCTGCAACATGAGCCAAAATAAACCTCTCTTCCTTTAAGTTGTAAATATCAGTTATTTTCTGTCCCGTGATGGGAAAGCTAATCCATATAGAATGTTAGTACCCAAAGTAGGTTCATTGCTGTGACTGTACCTGATCGTGTAGGTTAGAAGCCTTTGGAACTGGCTAGAGAAAGAATTTTGGAAAGTTTTGGAGGAACAGGTGAGAGAAGCCTTAGATTGCCATAAGCAGGTTTTGATGGAAGATTTTGGTCAGAGGTCAGAAGATCCAAATTTAGTTATGAATGCAGACTGTAAAGTCCAGGTTCATGTGAAATTTCAGATTGGAAGTAGGATTCTACTGGGGACCAGACTACAGGCCATGTGTGTTATACTCTGATAGAAAATTTGTCTTCATTTTGCCTATGTCTTAAGACTTTGCAGAAGACTGAGGTTAAGTGCAGTGGAATAACTGATGTGGCGAAAGAAATTTCATAATAGGTTAACATTTAAGATGTGGCATGGGTATTGCTAGCTGCTTTTAGCCAGATTTACGGTGAGAACCAGGAGAAAAGCAGAGATAAAAGATATAAAAAATTTACAATTTCTTCCAGAAAAAAAGAGCCTGCAAAGTTGGGACAAAGAAAAGAACAGCTACTGAAAAGATTAACATTAAAAAAGAAACCAGTTACTTTGCATCAGGACAATAGAAGAAATGGCTTGAAAACATCTGTATCAGGTGAAAAACACAACTGCAGCAATCTTTGCCACATGAACACGATCATGGTCACCACTTCCAGAATGAGGAAACAAATTGAACTCATAAAAAAAAATTAAATTCATGAATATATATTCATGAATTTAATTTGTTTCCTCAGACAATCCATGTTCCTGGCTTCTCCAGACTTCTGGGGCCTCCACTGTACCTTCAGCTTCACACTTGCATATATATGAGATATATATATATATCAGAGCTTGTGTCTAGATGACTGGATTAAGATATGTAAATGTGGATTAAGAGTGTGATACTGGGATTGAGTGCTGATAATGGAAGCAAAGATGAAGCAGGAGAACTCAGTTATTGAAAAGAAACAGGACAATAAAAAGGATGGCTTGAGGACATCACAAGAACCAGCAAGGCTCCAGCCTTTGAAGCCTCGAGAGTACAAAGGTGAAAGACTCTGCTTTGAGAAGAGAACCCCAGAGCACCATGTTCCAGAATGGTGGCAATCTAGAGAATTGGTTTTTTGGGATTGTGGTCACAGCACTCAGCAATCCAGGTATTCTACCTCTACAATCAAGAAAGATTGTACTGTTTCACTTAGTGTTTTACTATCAACAGATTTGCTTATCATCCATGTGGTGCTGGTTTTAGGTGCATCCAGACTACAAGAGTTGTGCAGTCAGGAAGGCTCCCACCCAGATTTCAGAAGAATGCCTGGGAGGCCAGCCAGTCTGTCCCTGAGAGAGCAGTGTGTAAAGCTGTAAGTGTGAAGCCAAAGGTGCAGTGCAGACCCCAGAAGTCCGGAGAATCCTGGAATGTGAATTATCTGAGGAAAACTGTGAGGAGGAAGCAGAGCCAGTCCAAGAGAGAAGTCATGAGAGCTACAATCACTGGAAGAGCTGCAGAGGCAAAGCTACCCAAATACTTTGGAGTTTACATTTTGCCACAGATTGCCTTGGTTGCTGCACATGGAACTATAGGACTAAATATTTTTCCTGCTGGATTTTGGTCTTGGTTTGTCCTCATTCTTTATTATTCTTCTATTTATAACTTTTGGAATAGAAATGTCTATCTTCTGCCATTGAATTTTGGAAGTATTCAACTTTCCCTTCAATTGTACAGGGGGTCCCAGGTAAAAGTTTGCCTTAAATCTCAGAAAAGACTTTGGACTTGGACTTTTCAGCAATGCTAAAACTTAGGACTTTGGCAACTCTTAGAGATGGACTAAATGTCATTTGTATAAAGAGTTATGCACAAGTCTTTTGGGGCCTACGAGCAAAATATTATGACGTATCTAGATGTCCCGCCAAAGCCTCGTTCCCTCATAATTGGAGATCTTCAAAGGTGGCCGAGTTAGAGTGTGTGACTGTGGATTAATGGTGCGATAACACTTAATGGGATTAAGCATGTTGATAACAAAGGTTCCACCCTGGGTGTAGCTGACACCAATCTATAGGTTTGTAGTTTGGATGGAATATAAGGAGAAAAGAAGTAAGGCAGGTTGCTGCTTGCTGCTTTACTGTCCCTGCCTGCACTGTCATTGACTCTTTCTCCTCCGTGATTTCCCTGTGCCATGCCACCCCACTACCATGTCACCCCAGCTGACTATGAACTAAAACCTCTACAAACTGTGAACTGATGCAAACCTTTCCTCCTATAACTATAAATGAATAAAATCACAAAGATGCAACTAAACTACATGAATTTTCACACAGGATGAACACGTTCATGAAACCACTAGCACAACAGGACTAGAACATTACTATCTCTCCAACAGCACTACTGGGAGGAGTTTACTCCCTCACTTTCCTCCCAATAATGACCCCTCTGTAGGTAACAACTATCCTGACTTCTCTACCATGGAGTATACTTGTTTCTGAACTTTTTACTTTTCATTTGTGTACAAATTTCCCACCTTTCTATGAAGTGTTGCATTTAATTCCCTATATTGGAGAATTTTTTTTTGCATTAGACTTTTGAGAAAGCTTGGTCTATAAATGTCCTTTCTTACATTACCCTCATTTGCTTTTAATACCAAGATTATGGCAGTTTCATAAGACTATTTGGGTAATGCCTTCCCTTTTTTATACTATTGGGAATATTTTGTGAAATATTTCTCCACTAAATGTATGGAAAACTTCAGTGGTAGGACTATTCTGAATAAAATTCTAGAATTTTCCCTGAATGAAAGTTTTAATTTCAGTTTCCTTTAAAAATATTGAATTCAGAATTTCAATTTCATTTTGCATTGGTTTTGGCAAGTTATGTTTACCTAGAAATCTGTCTATTTGATTTCCAAAGTGTATTAGTATAAAGGTATTAATAGTATCCTTTGTTATCTCTCTTAAGTCTCTAAGATCTTATGCAGTGTATTCTCTTCAAGCCTTATACTGGTAATTTGCACTCATCTCTTTTTTCTTTCTGTCTTGCTAATGACTTTTCTCACTTATTAATCATAGTGGGAAAAAAACAGCTTTATTGATTTTTCTCTTATATATTTGTTATGTTTTATTATTTCATGATCTTTACTTTATTCTCCAATTTTACTAACTTAGGGTTCAATTTACTGTTCCTTTTGTAATTTTTGAGATGGTTAAATAGACTCAATTTTTCAGACTTCTTTCATATGTGTACTTAAGGCTATAAACTTCTTTCTAAGCACATCTTTCGTTACAGCTCAGAAGATTTAACTTGTCATCTTTTTGTTTTATTTCCATTCAAGCTTTTTTGGGTTTTGTACATAGAAAATTCAACATTCATTTTAAAAGAAGTTTTTTTCAGGGAAAAGTATTGATTGTTTTGGAAGAAAGTATTAATTTTAATACTTGGACAGTTTCAATGCCCAAGTTATTAGCATTAGTCAATGTAGCACACCAAGGTACTATTAGGTATTAATAGAAATAAGTGATGCAGTTATTGTTTTATAAAATGTTTTAATGGAAATGTCAAAAATATTAAAATAAAATTAATAACACAAAGTTCCCTTCTGCTAGTTAGCTTTGTATTACTATAACAAATTACCAGAGACACTTGACTGCAGAGCAAAGATTTATTTGGGATCACAGTTCTGGAGGTTCAGTCCATGGTCAGCCTAGGCCTATTGCTTTGGATCTCTGGCAAGGAGGACACCATGCCAGGAGTACCTGGTAGAGTGAAATGCTCACCTGGCACATCAAGAAAAAGACAGAGAGGAAGATTGGATTTATACAATTCCTTTCAGGACATGTCCCCAGTTACCTAGGGTTCTTCCATAAAAGCCTCCCTCCCAAAGGTCCTCAGTGTCTCCCAATAGCACTCCTTTGATGACCAGCTCTTTAACACAGTCAACACCCAATCCTTAGCATTCCATCCTTAGCACCCAAAGTTTTATATCCATTTCCAAGTTGCAAGCAAGATATATTAATTCCTTCTCTAAGAACCCCCAAATTCTTAACTGTCGCAGCACTGCTCAAAAGTCCAATCCCAAAGTCTCCTCTGAGACTTGAAAGGCAGACTTAACTGTGAAGTTCTTTTAAAAAAAAAGTTATTCCAAGATACAATGTGGAGATAGGCACAGGGTAAATATTCCTATTCCAAAAGGGAGCAAAAGGAAAATAGTAAGCGTAATCAGTTCAAAATAAAACTAAAATCCAGCAAGGGAAACATTAAATCCTAAATCTCCATGTCCAAGGGCCAGGGATTTAGCTCAGAGGCATAAGTGCCTGCCTGTTAAATACAAGGCCATGAGTTCAAGCCCCAGTAAAAAAACAAAAACAAAAAAACCCTCCATGCCCAGCATCCTGGGCATATAGCAGTAGATGTGGGCTGCCAGGAACTTGGGCAGCCCTTGGGCAGCCCTGCCCCTAAAAGGCTCTGTTGGTTGCTCTCTACATGGCCACTCTCAGGCTGGCTTTTCTCTCTGCCAATAGTTTCACTGAACAGCACTGAATATTGCTGGCCCCTTGTCTTTCTGGGGTCCCTGCTCCAGCTTCACTCCCACAGCTCCATTATGTATTACCCTATCAGCAGTTGCTTGCAGGAACCTCAAGCCCTTAGCATTACCAGCTCTTCCTTGAAATCTGAGTGGAAACTTCCCTAACTCCCTAACTGTATGTCTACAAAACAAGCATTATGCCAATGATGCAAAGGGCTGCCCCCAGCGTGAGCTGTACCTGGACCTGCTTGAACCATGGCTGCTTTCCAACCTGCTCGACCTTAGTTGGGAAAGTCTTACGGTTAACAAGTTTGATTGTGAAATATTTAAAAGGCCTGATACAGTATGTACACTGCTGTTGAGATACACTGATAATGCTGAGAGACGCTTAGGGCAACACTTAATTCATGAGAATTGTGACAGATTTAATAACAGGTTTAACTTTCATACTTGATGCTTCTTCCTTGAGCTTCTTCCTAGCTCAAGATCATTCCCATGTATCTGATGATATCTCAGACTTTTAGAAAAGTGATTCTTAGAATACCATCTGGCTCACCATTAGATGTGTCCAGACAGACACTTTGCAGATTATCTCCAGGAAGGAAGAAAAATAGAAGAAAGTCTTAGAACTATTTATACAATTATCCTGCAGGCTTTGGCCTGGAAAATAAGAAACTAGGACTTTCAGGTTTTTGATTGCATTTCTTCTTTCCTGTATTTCATGAAGTTTAAATTACAACCATCTGTTTCAGAAGATATAAAAATCCTGAATTCCATCTTCTTCCACGTTAACAGCATACTAACCCTTTGAGAACTTTTTATGGATGGAAGTGCTCAAAGATAACTATGGTAAAATCACAGCATAAAACATGCTACATTTCATTACCTATCTACCTCAGTGGGGTAGTCTCCCAAATCGAGAGATGACAGGGCATCTGTCCTTAAAATGCCTTTCCTGAAGTGAATGTCTCCCTGGGTAGCTGTACTGACACTGACATTGTTTTCTGCTTGCTTGATGACAATGTTGTGCAGGAGGAGGATGGTGATGATGGTAAACTCTCTTCCAATTTGTCTTAAAGACCGTTCAATTGCCTATTTAGGCTTACAACCATTAAATTACCTATTTGACTTTACTCTTCAGGGCATCTTTAATTCTCAAAATATCCCCTTAAGTCATTCCTGGTAAATTCAAAGACTATTCACACATTGTGATTAATTGAACTTGCTTTCATTCTTGTAGCCTTTGAGGTGGCGTGGGTGTGAAAAAGACTGCTCTAAAATTCATCATCTGCAGTGAGTCTTATTCTGCTCCCTATCCACTACCCCTCCCTTTTCAATTCAGTGTGTAATGCTCAGCATCTTTCCCAAAAGCAGGAGACAAAACATGACATGATTGCTGCAGAACCTTTTGTTACAGCCCAGGGAATCACTGCACTCTTTTTGTTAATACATTAGATACTAATTTGTTCTTTCAATGGGCTGTATCTCTGACACAGTTCTTTTTATTTTTTCCTTTTCTTTCCCATTAACAAACTTTTATTGAGTACCAACTGTTTTCTAAGTACTGTAGTGGGTATTGGAGATAAAGAGATAAACAAAATTCAGTTTTTATCCCAGAGTCACAGAAATTTAGAGAAAACAAACCATATAAAGAAATACCTTCCACACAGTGAAATGACAGCCTTGGGAAAAAAAATAGTTAAGTGGGATAAAGAAGGAATAACTTGTAAAGTAGAAAAGCTTATTCTTCCTTCTACCTTGTATATCATTTTAGTATTTCACAGTAAACTTATTATTTCATGCTCCTTTACAACCACTACGTTTTAAAGATATATTATTTTCATCTTTTTTATGGTAATACTCTATTTTTAGGAGATGTTACAGATAAATAGGTGCTGGTTGGACTTGTTGGGGATGTAGAAAGGAGGAAAAGAGAAAAATTTGGAGTGAGTGGTACCGCGGCATCTGGCTGGTTTAAAACATCTTGCAGGCATAGCTGAGAGCCAAGACAAAATATGCAGTGTGTCACACACCACTGTTGTGGAAAATGTGCCTGAGGCTCTCAGGAGAAAGGAACAACAAAATGAGTCAGAATGAAGGAGGAGAGGGAAACTCCCCCTCCAACCATAAGGAGAAAAGAAAAAGAGAAAGCCTAGAAAACCAGAGAAGTCTTACTAATGTCTTTCAGGAGAAGAGCAAGCCATGCTCGGGTATCATTCCCCACCTACTGCACTGTCAAGATGTAGCTTTAAAACCAAGTGAGAACCACACAATGCACTGTTGCTTCCTGTTAGTAACTGAAGCTCACAGGGATGATAAAACAAATGTTTTATAACTAAAAGTCAATATTTTAAAGAAGATTTAGGGGACTAGAGAATGGAGAGAGGGATGGGAATAAAGAACTGTATTACATGGAAAAGATGCAAAATCTGTGTATCTGGAAAAACAAATGGTCTTTACATAGGAGTAATAAACATCTTATTAAGAACTGAACAAAGGAATTGTACAGACAATATTCCAGAAAGTGTTTAGATTAAATATTTGTCTGCATTAAGAAAATGATCCACTCGGGTTGGGATGTAGAATCACAGTCACCCCACTGTACTGAGGAGGGTCCAGTTCAAGAAGGATTCATGGAACAGAGTGGGTGCCAGCACCCATAGCATCACAGTAAGTAGAATAAGTGAAAACCTCAGAAGTATGTTTCATTCTAATGAGGAATATAAATAACAGCTTGGGGAGTTTACTGGAGTCTGAAAAGAGCAGAGTGCTTGATGCCTAACACTCAATGTCTTGTGGTTTTGGCTGTTGGAGGGCTCTGGGCTATAGCTGCAGGGGGCCAGCAGTAACCAGCAGACCTGCAGCCTCACCCTGCCAACCCCAGCAGCCCTGGCAGAGATGGAGGCTTAATGTGACCAGGAGGATGGGAGGATGGTGGGGTTTGGGGAATCTTTTATCTGTGACTCTCTGCAACACCATACTGGCAAGGACTGGGAAAGATGCCCTTGTTTTAATGCCTGATGTGGCTAGGCTGGGATGGAAGGTGTTGAGAACTATGAGCCCAAGAATTTCCAAGTAGAGGAAATAGAAGGGTAGATCCATCACTATAAGACATTCAATTGTAGTGCCAGGGAGTTCTTCAGTGCCACAGACCAGAACACCTGATGAAGAATTTCCATAAGTCTGTATTCATCAGCAACCTCACACAAGAGCACCAGACTCATTAGAAACCTCGAAGATAGTTCTGGTGGATGGGTTGCTTCATTTTCCCACTAACCATCATTCTCACATTTCCCCAAGGTAGCATAAACAAGGTGATCTGTGCCTTCAGATACCTCTGTGTTCTGGCATCTAAAGGACTTTTTCACCTGTTTTATTGAGGTTTTCTTCAAAAACTTGTGCAGGAGATTTTTGGTTCCATGTCTCAATAGGAGAGAGCTGAGCACTTATAAATGATACACATAAACTCCTGCGTGGTGTGTACATTAGAGAGCATACATGGAAATGAAAATTACAAAATCATGAAACAAAAATAAAGCATAAACAGAAGTCTTCATGTTTTCTTCTGGCTTTTTGCACATCCCTATGGAACGCATGTGCTCCCTTTGAAAGTCAGAGTACAGCAGTCAGAGTACAGCAACAATCTTGCAGTGACTAGTTCAAACCATTCCTCTGTCTTCAACACATGCATGTCAGGAGCTTTGGTGATACTGACTCAGTTCTCATTCAAAACTATCATAGTTATTCAAAACCATTATCAGTCACCAAGGGAGTGAAGCATGGTGGATCCTCCTATGGTAAGGAAACTTAGGCTCACTTTCATGCCCAGAAGTGCATATAAATGGCTTAAATTCTGGCCCATGTATAAAGAAGTGAGGGGGAAAAGGAAATAGGAAACTTAGGACAACACTTAACTCGCTGGAAAAAAAAATGAGAGGAAAGTTGTTTATACTTCTTTCTCTTTGCATTACTTCTCAAAAGGCACATTAATGACACTAATTGTGTCTCTATTAAATGGTTTATATGGTCCTCTATAATTAAACTGTGATCATTTAGACAGATATAAGAAAGCTGCTTTTCCACCTATAATTATTTTAAAAATCACTATGTTTAAAATGTCTAGTTTTAGACTCTTCTATTAAATGAAAACATTCACTTTTTTTAGACTATCTTGAATCATTATGAATTCATCCCCAGCTTTTTCTGAAGAAACACATGTCAACTTTACTAGTGCAGCCCAGTCTGCTGTTTCTCAGAGTAGTAGTGAGATTTTAGAGAGATGAAATTACTACGTATTAAACTCATTTATATTTTTCTTTGCACACAACATTCATGATGGCATAAGTCTATTTAGTTCATTGTTACAATCTTACCTAACACATAGAATTGTTTCTGGCAAGAAGGAGGCACTTAGTATTTGTGAAATTAATAAATAACTTTATAGAAGACAGAAAGCCAAAATATTATCACTAATACACAGACTATAAATTTGCCCCGGGGACAAAGGTCATATTTGGGGAAATATATAAGTGAAATTTATATGATACTTATACAATATTTTTTAAGTGAAACTAAAGTACATCTTAACAGGAAGTGAATTTTTAAAAATTGTCTTAAAAATTGTGCCCAAAGAAAGCTTAAGTGTTGCTCAATGTTAAAAATATACTTTAGGACAAGTAATGCATTTTTATAGTGTGATAAATTTTTAAATTATTAAAATGATGTATTAGTAAGTTTTTCTGGCTCTGTGACACAATACCCATCATGGCTCATGGTTTCAGAGTTTCTCAGTCTAGGGCCAGTTGGCTCAAGTGACTTGATGGGAGGGAATGGGAGAGCAAGGATGCTTAGCAAGAATGCTTAGCACATAGACGCTTGGAAGCAGAATTTAGGGACAACAGAGAGCAAGGGGGAGGACCAGATGTAGTACCCAAGGTAACCCCTCCTTGACACATCCTGAAGTGTGTTCCACCGATCCTCTGGGTAGTTCCTAAGCCAATCAAGTTAACACAATCAGGTTTAACCTTAACATCCTACTGCTTGTCAACTTGACACCCAAACATACCCTTAAACTGTATTTAATTCCCAAATAAACAGAAGATCATAATTCTTCATAACACAATACAAGTATCAATTCCTTCCCTCTAGTCTCAATAATTCCAGTATTTTTTTTTCCAAAGGCTAAATCTCTTCTAAGATTCAGGACAAACTCTTAGGTGTGAAACTCTGTAAATATCAAAAGCAAGTTACATAATCCCAAGGTAAAATGGCACAGGGTAAAAAAAAGAGAAGGGTAAGAGGATAGAAAAGAATCTGACTGAAGCCCAAAACCCAGTAGGGCAAACATTAAGTCCTGTGGTTCCATATCTGGCATCTTGTGCACATGTGAGTCCCAGAGGGCTTGAAAAACTCCACCCCTATACTCTTGCCAGTTGCAGGCCAGATGCCTTATCCCTTGGGCTATTTCTGCTGAATGTCTGCAATTTTTCTTGGTAGACATTTTTTGTTCCAAGAATCTCAAACTTCCTGGGGTATGATAGTACGGTTGGCTTCATTTCCACAGCTGTGGGCACTGCACCCTAAGGGGCTCCTTGCCTGGTCTCCCAGGCTTTTTCTTGACATGTGAATGGAAGCCTCCTTGACAGCTCTTGCATTCTGCATGCTTGTAAAACTAGCATCATATGAACAATGACTAGGTCTTCTCTCACTGGGAGCAGTATCCAGGCCCTGTAGGACCATGGTTGCAGTGGCCTTTAAGTACCTGGATATCTGAGCACAGTGAAATGAGTCCTGGAGAACCAATTCCTGTAAGTCTCAAGGAATCTTTTCTCAAATGAAAGATTTACACTTTTGCATCTTTCAGCCCACAATAGATGGGGTCTTGCTGATTCTTAAGATGCCATCCAGGTATCTTTCTTCCTGTACCTATACAAAGTACTTGACTTCTTTTTTAATAGAGCTAATATCATCTGCAGCCCATATCACCTTTTACTTGAACTTTACATACAGTTTCTTATGGGTCAAAATTTAAGGCTTCCAAATTTTTCTGCTGTGTGTTTTGCCTTCCAGTCTTACTATAAATCTGGGCAAATTCAACTAGCAAAACTCAGGTCACAAACTGAACACTGGCCTGCTTTGAAATTGCCTCAGTCACATCAATTAGTCTACCACCCTTAATCTCAGTCTCCTATAAAGTCTCAGGACCTGGAAAAGATATAAAGAAATGTTTTTGCTCAAATTTAGCATGCATGTCTTCTAGTGCAACTCACAAAAGACTCTTCATTCCCAGTTGAAATGACACAAGCCTGAACTTTACTGCTTGCATTCTTATCACCATTCTGGTCTTCTGAGCTCTGACTAAGATGGCCCATCAAGCTCTGCTTATTGAATTCCAGGACTTTTTTAGCCCACATGACCAAATCTTTCTAAACCTCTTCCACAAGTCCATTCCAGAAGCTTCTAAATCATGTGATCAGATAGTCACAGTAACAAGCCCATTCCTGGTGCCAGTTTTCTGCGTTAGTCAGCTTTTCTGTTTAAACACAATACTCAACATTCACAATTTAAAGGCGAAAAGTTCAATTTGGCTCATGGTTTCAGAGGTATTTTAGTCAGCATTGGTTGGTTTCAAGACATGATTCTCATGGTAGAAGGACGTGGCAGAGCAGAGATGCTTGGTTCACGGCAGCAGAGAAACAGTAGAGGAACAGTACCAGAGAAGAGGTCAAGGGACTAGATGTAGTACCAAAGTACCACCTAGACTGTTCTCCACACAGAAGTGTCCTCCACCAATCCCTTGGGTGGTTCCTAAGCCACTCAAATTGAAACAAGCAAGCTTAACCAACACAAATGGCATTCAAACCAATATTATACAAGAAGTTATGGCCATAGGCCAGGAGGTCCCTGGAAACAAATCCATCAGAGCAGACAGTTGCCAAGAGCTATGGAATACAAAAGAAAACTATACAATGATCACTATGCTACCTCAGTTTATCTGCTTGTTTAATATTTTCTCACTGAGTACTGCCCTGGGCACTGAGAATGTGGAGAAGCAAGTGAATTGGTCCACAACCTGAGAACACATAATTAAACAAAGAAGATGTTTTAATAAACTCCTGGCCTAAAACTTCACTAAAAATGTGGCCTGAGGGTAATTCCAGCACACAGGAGAGCTGCCTGGATAGGTCTTTGTGAAGGAGGGACACGTACACACACACACACACACACACACACACACACACACACACGTATGCCAATCTGCCAGACAAAGAAGAAGAAATAGTTTTCAAGGGCAACTGGTGCACAGGCCACTGACATAGAGGATCAGCATGAGAAAAACCCCATATTGATTTACTGCCAAAACGAAACAACACAGACTTAAACAACAAAAACTTACTTTCTCACAATACTGGAGGCTAGACACCCAAGGTCAAGGCATCCAAGAGCAAAGGCAGGTTTCCTTCCCCCTTGACTTCCAAGTAGCTACAGTCTGGCTGCCTCTTTATGAGGTCCTCCATCTGAGTACTTCTGCCCCTGGTTCCAGGGAATTCTAATATCCTCTTCTTAAGAGACACCAGCCAAATTGAGTTAGGACCCATTGCAAGGGCCTCATTTTAAGTTAATTACTTCTTGGAGACTCTACCTCTAAACACTGTCACATTCAGAGGTAAATATTTTTAAAATGAAATTGATGGTGATATGAAGGAATATGGTTTTTGATACCGTGCAATGAAATCAGTCAATATTTAGATTTCCACAACTTAGTGAACCATTATTGGCCAAACAGTCAATGTATTATGTTATAAAATACATTCAAATTGTAAGATGGACCCATAGATTAATATCAGTGATTGAAGGAAATTTCATATGCAGACTTCACATTGCAGTTAAACTTAAGAAATTGTGATTTGTCTACTTTTCAAAGAATATCTACAATTAGCCGCATAGGTAGCTCATGCCTGTAATTCCTGCATTCACAAAGTCTGAAGTAAGAACATCACTAGTTCAAGGTAAACCTGGACAAATTAGTAAATTTGTGAGACCATCTCAAAGTATAAAATTTATAAAAGGGCTGGGAATAATTCAGGGTGAAGGCTCTGGATTCATTCTCAGTCACAAAACACACAGACAGAATATTTGCAATTATATGAAAAGGATCTTGCTTCCAAGCCTATATCTGCATGAGGTCAGACTTTTTTCTATTTACTTACACTAAAATAACATATTACAACAGACTAACTATGAGAATCCTGCTGTCAAACAGCCATTCGGCCCAAAGTTAAAGAGATCTATAAAAATGTAAAAAAAAAAAAAAAAGTCAATTTTCTCAGCAAATATTTTTTGTCTTGGAAAATACAGCTGTTTTGATAAAAATAAATCATTGATGTTAGCATATACTCTAAGTAGTGTAACACATATTTTAAAAAGTATAACAGAATAATTAAATACAGAACTATAGATATATCACTTATACAAACCAAAAATATTTATGAGTATAAAGAGGTCCTGAAGCCAAAATATTTGAGAATCACTACTGCAAAGATACAACTTCCACTAATGAGTCAAACTGTAGAACATGGGGCGGGGGAGTAGCAGGAAATTAACTGAGACTATGAGAAATTTTAGCTGGGCGGAGACAAGCAGGCTGCTAGCAGCACAGTTACCCACAGTGACAGCCCCTGCTACTGTGTACCTTGGTACATGGGCCTGTTCAGACAGATTTTCAGGGTTAAAGCAATGGCAGTGCCATATATAATCTCTATAGGATGTGTCATACACTCAGGAAACACTATACAGTTGTCACATGGTATACACGGAGGATTGATTCAAAAAATCTGTGCATGCTCGTGTCCCTTATAAAAAAAATAGCATTGCATTCGCATGATAACATACATACACCTTCCCATATACTGCAAATCATCTCTAGATGACTTATAACATCTATGACAATATAAATGTTATGTCAATAGTTGTTATACCGTACTGTTTAGGAAATAATGACAAGGAAAAAATTGTACATGTTCAGTACAATGGAATTGTTTCTGAATATTACCAGTCCTTAGATATGAATGAATATGAATATGAAAGGGCAACTATGTATTATTGGAATCAGAAGGACAGAAGTAAGTGACCTTGAACATGGGGTCCAGGAGGACAAGAGACCAGCTGTGTCCTGTTCACTGGTGTCCCTCATAACTAGGACAAGGTCTGGCTCATAACTGGCTCTTAAAAGACGTTTACCACAATGACAAATGAGTGAATGGCATGCTAACTTTTATGTACTGTGATTAACCATCAGACATCAAGTGTTTACTGTGTAGCTTTTAGTGATCAAAACTGGCCAAGAAACTATAAAATATGTTCACATCATAAAATATTATCCCTTATTACCAACTTGTTTATGTTTATGTGCAGAGAACCTCTGGGTCTTAGGAAAGCTTATACCAGCATATGCTGGAGGGATCAAAAAGCTGGGCTTTGAGCTATGATTAAAAAATAAGCAAAGGTAGATCTAGCAGGAAATACTTTTGATAAGAGATAGTTGGATGAAATTATGGAAGACTTAAAAATCAGGTTATTGAAACCAAAATTTGAGCTGGAGGAAAACTTAAAACATAATAAAATTCAATCTCATAATTTTAGAGATGAGGAAACTCAAGCCTACGGACCAGGTGATTTGCTTGAGGATACATGTCAACTTGTGATTCATTCCTACGTGACAGTGCTAAGATCAGACTGAGACCTGTTGCAGTTATCAACCAAAGACATGATGGTTCCTGGGTCAAAAGAATGACATTCACTCCCCATCTATTTATTATTAGATGGATGGGTAAAGCATTGTTCAGGAACATTCATTTGTAGTAGGAATGCAAGAGGATGTTTAAGTTAGGGAACACAAACAAAAAGGAAATCTATTCTGGTGGTAGCAATGAAATTGAAGAGGAATAATTAAATCTAAATGCAGGAACTAACAGTGGTGTGGAGACTGAAATGAAAGACATAAAATGCACAAAGACGGCCTCCAGGCTGGATGTGGAGGTATATACAGTACTATAATCCCAGCACTCTGGGGGCCTGTGGCAGGAGGAATGAAAGCTCCAGCCCAGCCTGGGTAACTTAGAGAAACCCTGTCTCTAAATAAGAAATACAGTAAGAACTGGGAATATCTCTCTTGTTATCAAGTAAGGCCCTGGATTCAATCCCCAGTGCCATAAAAACCAAACCAAACCAAACAAACCCTTCGAAACTTACTGACTCCCAGAAGCTCCAGAGATCTGACATGTTTGAAGATAATGATGGGAAAACAACAAAAGTACTTTCCAATAAACCTAAAAATAATTTTTGTTTTATTGCACAAAAATACATCAACAATTTTAAAACTAGTATTCCATAATATTACATTCACTGTAAGGAAATGGTATGCTCATTTTTTTACTTTATTGATAAAAGGTAAAACAATTTCATAACAAAAAACAGGAGAATGACAATAGTTAATATATTACATGTTGTTATTTTCAAAGTACTTACTCAGAGTACTAGATATGGGCCTAAAAATTCTCTAATCAGTATTAGCACAAACCTTTCTTTTCAATGAACTGAGAGACACTAATAGTACAGCTACTTGAATTTTTCTCCCTTTTCCCTTCGTTCCCCTTTTCCCCCTTCCTAGTTCCTTTTTCCTTTTAAGCAATTACTACTCATTTCACAATATCTACTGTACATCCTAGATCTTTCTTACTCCTTCAATTTCTCACACCAGGAAGACAATATGAAGTTTATAGATGTGGATCTGATTTATTCACTTATGAGAATGGTCTCAAGTTGCATCCATTTACCTATCAAAGTCTCAAGTTTATCTTTCTTTATGGCTGAGTAGTACTCTATTGTATAAAAATGCCACATCATTTTTATCCATTTCTCAGTTAATGGGCCTTTGAATTGTTTTCAAGACTTAGCTGTGGAAATCAGTATGAAGATTCCTCAAAAAGTTAGGATTAGAGGTCCCATTTGCCCACTATCCGCCTTCTGGGTATCTTCCCAGAAGAATTAAAAATATACACTAGTGATATGTGTGCACCCATGTGTATAGTAGCACAATTTGTAATAGCTAAATCTTGGAATATTCATTTTGATTCACAGCCTTCTGCCATTTTTGCTTTTCTCCTGAATCGCTGTCTGTTCTTTTACTTGCCCTGACTCATGAATCACCAAGAACAAGGGCTTTCACAGATTTTGGCATTCTTAGAGGTCCTGCAAATTGAACACTCACCAATTCTGGTATCCTTGGGGGTTCTGTAACCATCCCCTGTGGGTACCTAGAGACAACTGTATTGTGTCCCCAGGCCATGCAACACCTTCTAGAGTCTGTGCATGGTACTGCTATGTTAGAACTGGAAATACTCAGTTACACATCTGTAAGATGAAAAATTAAGAAAAGTAATCAGCTAACTTCAAGAAATTCGGCAGGGAGGAAAAAGAATTTTGAAGAAGGCAGTGGGATGGCTTTGCTGATGAGCTGCCTCTTCTGCATTCATTCAAGCTGCAATTCCTCAAGCTGTTGATTCTCTGGAGATAACATCAAGGGGCTGTTTTAGCACCGCAAATCAAAGCCTTTATTTGTAACCAACACTACTTAAACAGGTTTAGGTAAGTGACTAATCAAAAGGGCACTCTTAGTAATAGCAATCCATTTCATGAAAATTGCACTTTTTATTCTAATGCTGATAGCATACACTGCACAGATACTTGATTTAGACTTTGTAACTTTTATTAAAAACATACTTTAGATACAAGTAAGTCTGCAGACTGTCCACATTGTAGCAGGACTTTTAGAAACTACTGACACTGTGTGGTAAAGAAAATTTTAAATCTATGAAAATTACTGTGCTGTGAGGTATCCTGAAGTATATATTTCTTGGCTTTAGTTCCATATCCTTCTCTCATTACAAAATTTAATCTTTATCATAATAATGGTTTCATAATTACCTACAATATATTAGTAAACATTCAGTATTTACCTTGCCATTGAACTGAAGTTTGATCTAAAACTTCACTCTCCAATACAGTATCCTCCAGCCATATGTGGCTATTCAATTTTAAATGATAATTAAATAAAGTTAAATACATTTTAAAATTCAACTCTTCATTCTCACCAGCTGCAGTTAAGTGCTCAATAGATACTAACTCCATGTGACCAGCGCCCGCTCGCTTGAACAGTGTAAATAAAGAATTTTTGCACAAATTCTATTAAAGAGTGGTTATCTAGAGCCACTCATTTTAACATATATGGTTGCATGAAGGTTTTGCCTCTTTTTTTAAGGCTGTTAATAATTTGAAAATAAATTACACAGAAAGATGAGGTGAGTCTTTTGTTTTGTTTGGGGTTCTAGGAATTGAACTCGGGTCCTCATACATGTTGGGTAAACACAACACTTGTCATTTTATTTTGAGACAAGATCCTGCTAAGTTGCCTAAACTGGCCTCTGATTTGTGATTCTCCTGTCCTGGCCTCCAATGTAGCTGGCATTACAGATTTGTGCCACCAGAGTGGCTAAAAAAAAAAAAAAAGTTTGCTTTAGAATCTGTTTACAAATTTGTGTTTTTAAAATAATTAACATAACTATAACAAAAGTGTTTATTTGCATAGCACCTTTCTTCCAAGTTGCTTGTTTTGCTCTAGTTGTTTCACTTACCCATTGAAAAATATAAATTGATTGCCTGCTGTGTGCCAGGCAGTATTCTGGGCTCTAAAACAAAACAAATAAAAATTCCTGGACTCATAGAACTTACAGTGTAGCCAGTAGGGTGAAAGGAAAATATTATTTCTTTTCAGAACCATATAAAAAGCTATTATGTACCAAAGGAGAGAACAGAATGAGAATATGCCAACCCTTAGGGTATTGCACAGGGTGATAAACAGAGGTAAATGTTAAAAATATAGTGTCTGATTTTAACAGTACTCTCGTTATCAACTTCAAAACAACCTGGCAGAGAATTGTAAAGCATTATTTCTGAATAATTAAAATATGATTCTGAAACGGTATGTGCCTAATGAGGTATGCTGGTGTGTTAGGTGTAGTTTGTGGTATCATTATCTCCCTTCACAGAACCTGCAGTGGGAAGTGGCTCTTGCTCTCCTGTCCCTGCTGCCTTCTGTGATGTCCAGCCAAGTAGTTTGGTCCCTGGCTAATCAAATAACAGAAAGCTCACCATTTTAATGACCAGAAGGGCACATTTTCATCAGTCCTAAATTTTATTATTATTATGTTGCACATCCACAGTTGACAATCAAGAAACGTAGATACAAAGCAAAAATCTGAAGGCATTTGTATTCTCGTCAATAGCATTTTGGTATCTGTATCCTTCAATAATTTCTCTCAGAGACTGTGATATACACACAATTAACATGGTGCCTTGTTGTTTTTTTTCTACTCCATCTACTGCATGGAGTGGAAACTACTCCATGTTTCCACTCAAGTATAGCTCTAAATCATCATTTCACTAGCTGTTTAATATTCTCTTTATCATGATAAATATATCATGATATATTTATCATGATTTATTGAATCTCTGTTATGGTTTAGATCTAGAATGTCTTTTAAAACCCTCATGAGCTCAGAGATGGTAGTTTTAGAAGATGGTTGGACCTATGGGGTGCTATACATACTAGTGGATTAATCCTCGATCTCTTCTGGTTTTGAGCCTGCCAACCATGGGATGAAACTTTTGAAATTGTGAGCTAAAATGAACCTCTCCTCCTTTAAATTGTAGGTATTTTGTCCCAGCAATGGGAAAGTCACTAAGAAAAACCCTATTGTCAAAAGCTCATGCTCTTCTGAACATTTTACCGTTATAACCAACGCTGTGTGAACACCTTTATACATACACCTTTGTGAATTTAAATATCTGTAACCAAAATCTAGAGGCCAAATCAAAAGTTCTGCACATGTTAAAGTGTTTAATATATATTGACAAATTCTGTTATAGAAAACTTGTACATTTACCCTTATTTCAGCAATAAGCTTGCCCTCCTCCCCATCCCTCACCTATGATACTGTTCTTTAGAGAAGTTTATCTTTTTTTGATTTTTCACTCCTTGGTTCTTAGCTTGCCCTTGGACTGAGCTTTCTAGTGTTTAAAAAGCAGCCATATCCCTTCAAGTCTTCTTTTTTAGGATTATTCTTCCAATATGGATTAATAAATTTTTGTCAGCCTGGCACCTGGAAGATCAATAGTTCTGTCCTTGATCTTTTATTGCTCAACATTCTAATAGGTGATTTGGAGAAAGCTATAAAAAGCAGGCTTGCAAATTCTGCTCAACATTTGTCCTGTGCCTACCAGATGCAAGGCCTAATGGTTTGTTTTAAAGATATTCTAAAAATACAAATGAGTCTCTTTCCTGCCCTGGAGGAGTTCAAGGCGTGATCAAAGTGAGAACTGTAGGTGGGGCTGGCCATGGTGATTTCCAATATGGCGTGTGTAGCAAATAATATTTGTAAAAGAAGCCTGCAACCTGCCAGAGGGCACCAGCTACTACTACCTTTTGCAGAGCTGAGGCTCATCAATTGGGAGGTTTCTCTACTTACCCAGTATGTATTGATCTGCTCTGTGTCAGGCCCTATCCAGAACAGTCTTCTAGAAATTATTTGTAGTGCTAAGCCCTTGTCCCCATGCAGCCACTAACAGAAGTCATGTTTCCAGTGCACTTGGACAGTGCCCTCCACCTTAAATATCTCCCATCTCATTTATTTTTTTACTCTGACAATTTCCCAAAAGAAATTTGTCTAACTAAATGCATTTTGAAGAGTTTTATGGCCAAAACACAGTAAACTTAAAGGGAGATAATTTACTACAAAATCTTTCTGGGAGGAGAATTAGACAGTGTCTAAATAAATGCTTAAGACTATAATTCCAAAATTTGGCTGTGAAATACAAATTAGATCAGAATAGAAAAAGAAATGTTGAAAACTGTAAAAAACTCAACACTTGGTGATCGCAAAATAATTCTGTTACTAATATTAAACATTCAGAAAAGTCTTCTAAGCAATGTTCTAAGACCAGCTAACTCCTGTGTTCTGTTTCTTTTGTACTGTTAGAGCCCACATCTTATGGCAATTTTCTCCCAGAGAATGGAGCTGTTGTATACACTAGGAAGCCACTTTTCTGAAAGGACGTGAAGTAAGAACTAACTTTTCCACTGTGGCCCTGACCGGCTACCCTGGCTGGGCCAGATGGCCCCAGAAAATGTTGTTGTACTTTGAGCTGTTGGGTGTTGGATGCCAAAATCAACTGTCCTTCTTTCCAAAGAATGACAAACAGCCTGTGGTTAAAGAGTGAAATAATGAAGCACAGCTTGATTTATGTCAGATTAAAATGTTTTAGTCTCTAGATTGGTGTCTGACATTTTGTTTGATGTCAAAATGGCATGCAATTGATTGAAGTGGGAGTAGTTGACCTTTGCCTCTCCTGTATTTTATGGACCATATCCCATTCAAGAGTTAGGGGAGTATATCATGGATGACTTTCCTTTCTTCTGGCTCTCTTTTCCAGAATTTTATGGCTAAATGGAAGGATACGATGTGACTGCTGTGGGAGACAATTCCATTGACTCCCCTTGAATGCAAAACAATTACTGTGACTTTGATTATTTGGACACTTATTTCCTTATACTGATATATAGAGATCTGGCTAGGGTATTTCCTTCTCTCTTCAATTGGCTCCAAGCATTGCAGATAAGGCTAGCTGGGGTGCTGGTATGTAAATTCTAATGCCAACAGACAGTTCTGTTTCTTTGCATAGTGTTCTCCAGTACCTGGATGTGAGCACAGCTGGATGTTTAGAGCCAGTCAACTCCCAGAATGTCAACTGGGTATGAGCCTCAAGGTAAAGAGGCTATGACTCCCCAAGACACAAGAGTTTTCATATCAGAAACTAAAGCAATAGCTTCCCAAAACAATTCAGTTGCTACCTTAATTAGATGGTGTGAATTGATCCTTGAGTATATCATTATCTCTGCAATTTACAGAGATGCCATTCTTGCACCTGGCCAGCCAGCTCAAGTTACTCAGGTAATTCCCACCATCCTCACTGTCACTTATCCCTGAGCTAACCGCCTTCTTCACAAGATAATAAATTCTGGGAGAGGCCTAGGATCAAGGATCTTTGTCCACATGTCCTCATGGGGATTGTACTCAGGACCCCTTGGCTGCCCTTAACTTGGAGTATGTCTTTATGTCTTTATTCTTGCCATGTGTTGCATTGGTGATGGTAGATTGGAATTAACTTGCTGAGATTCCAGTGATGTCTCAATGGGATTACAAATATAACTTTTTGGATTGTGAGGAAAACTAAAAAGAGGACTATAATACTTGGATGACTAAACTCGATATTTGGGTTTATAATAACTGCCCTCCGTCCCCCAGTTCACTGCAGTGCAGGACCACAGCATCCTAGGTCATGTCCCAAATCAAATTTTGTCCATGGTCTCTACAACCTGGCTCTTAGGGTTTAGAGCAAGAAGACCCACTCAGAAGGATGACCCCAAACGAAAGACCCACAAAGACCCTGGAAATGGGCAGGAAGCCATTTCAGCATGGAATATAAAACTCTGGACTGAGGAAATAGCAAGCAAGAACCCTCACCCTGTGTGCTCCTTGCCCTGTGCTATGGCTTAGAAATGGTTTGTCCCCACGAAATCCCATGTTGACGTTTAGTCTCCAGTGGAGCAGTGTACATAGGTGCTGGGGCCCTGAGGAAGGATTAATGCTTCTCTCATGGTAGGAAGCTCTTGCTCTTGCAGGATTGGATTGATTACCACTAGAGCAGGTGGTTGTAAAGCAAGGCCACCGAGCACATTTAGCTCCTTACTTGCCACTCGCTCCTCTTGCATGCTGTCCTGCCATGTGACACCATCGACCATGAGATGAGGCAGGAAGCTGTCTGGGCCAGATGTGACCACCTGAGCTTGGACTTTTCAGCCTCCAAAACTATGAGCTAAAATAAAGATAAACCTCTTTCCTTATAGATAGCTAGTCTCAGATATTTTGCTATAGTAACACAAAATGGACTTAGACACCCTGTAAGAAAGGGCCGACGAGAGAGGGGCAGAGCAGGCATCTAGAATAGAAAGCCCAGCATTAGGGTGCCTTTGCTTTGGGTCTACTGGTCATAGGCACAATCACGTACCACACACACACACACACACACACACACACACACACTTATTTTCCCTTCTTCCTTGATCTCTTAGCTCTTTCTCTTCCTCCGTCCTTTTTTAAAAATTAAATTTCCATTGAGATAATTGTAGGTTCACATGCAGTTGTAAGGAATTATACAGACAATGGCCATGCTGGCTGGAGAATTCATAAAATATGAAAGTCTGATGGAGTAAGCACTGGAGGTAGGCCACAGGCAGGGGCAGGAAATTTGAGGTTGTGGCTATGCATGTAATTATGATATTTATCAAGAAAGAACATTAGGCCATGGTATTTAATGGTTTGCCAACTGGATGTATAACTTTTAAATATTTGGACATATAGTCTATGGGTCTCCCTTTATAATTCTGTCCCACACACCTGCAAAGGTTAGGAATGGGCATGGAGCTGAAGGAGCGTATATTTATAAGCAAATTGGGATGGTGTGTAGAGAACTACACCATAGGGGAGAGATCTTCATGGAAAGATGAAATGAAGAATTATACTCTTGGGTTCCGTGTTCAATAAATTTGTCCATTTTTCAGCTTTGATGTTCTCTTTTCTCTTATTATTTTCAGATTTCCTTAGTAACCTAGTAAATTCCATATCAGAAACTTCTATATAAGTCTTAACTGAACTCAGCAACAGAAGAGGTTATGGGTGCATGGGCCTGACTAGTTGGAGAGTTGAGTCCTGGGCCTCAAGGCAGAATCAATAGAACCAGAGCAGGCAGGAGATGCAGCGGAAACACTTTAAGACTTCTGCTACCTTGCCTTGCCTAGGACTAACCGAGGAGCCAGTAGCCATAGAAAGGTAGAGATTATATGTCCCACCCTAGGGCCTGTATGTAGCATATAAGAGATACCCATATAGTTTGTTGAAAGAATGAATAAATGTTACCATCTAACGTAGCACACAAAATAAACACTCACTAAAGAGTTGTTACTTTAAAATATGTAATAGATCAATCAGTAAATATATATATATGTGTGTGTGTGTGTGTGTGTATATGTGTGTTATAATCACCTAAATAATATGACCATGTAATAAGAAACTATAAATGAGTAATAATAAATTTATTGCTGATATAAATAAAATGTTAAACAATTTAGCCAATTTCATTGAATAGGCACAAACTAAATTTACATGTACAATTTGACCACGTTAAAAAGAAAGAAAAGCAAGCTGCTACATTGCAAAAACTTCTAGAACAGGTCTGCCAAGTATGGTTTCATAATTAACAATCTATTTGTATAGTTATTTCAAGTTCTTGAAACAGTCCTTAGGCTACTGTCTTAGCACATATACTTTCAGTATTTGTGCTTAACACATTCTATTCTTTTATCAAATTTACCAAATATTGTTGCATGATTGGAGTGTGCTTCTTGCACTCAAATCCATGTACTGGAACTTTATTTCCTCCATATTGCAGGGTTGGAAAATAGGGTTAGGTGGAGGTATTTAGTCACTGAGGCAGAGCCCTCATGTATGGCTTTATACTTTCCTTGCAAGAGTGAGTTCTCATTCTGGGACTGCTTAGTTACCTTGAGAGTGAGTTGTTATAATAATAAGTCTTTCTCAGTTTTCTCTTTGTTTCCTCTCTTGCCACGTGATCCCTGCAGCTTTCTGCCATGAGCTGAAGCAGCACCAAGGCTTCACCAGATGCAGCTGCCCAATGTGCAATCTTTCAGCATTCAGAATGGTGGAGACCTCTTGTCTTTGCAAATTACACAGTTTCAGATATTCTGTTACAACAACAGAAAATAGATGAAGACAAGTCTGCATCTGATGCTGTCTGCCATGCCTCTGTGCATAGCAGGTGATAGTTCATCTTGATCTTTCTTCACATGCTCATCAAAAATGACAAGATACACAGATCAATGGAAATGGACAGTGCAACGATAAATCCACACATCTTTTATTTCCGTTACAGGGAACTGCACCCAGGGCCTTCACATTGAGCTATAATTCCAGCCATTCATTCATTCATTCATTCAGAGACAGGGTCTCCATAAATTGACCAGGCTGGATTTGAACTTGAAATCCTCTTGCCTTAAACTCTCAATGTGCTGGGATTATAGGTATACACCACCATGTCCAGCAAACACATACATCTCATGGCTAAATGATTAGGATGCAAAGGCAATAAAATAGAGGAAAGAATAGTTTTTCAACAGACAGTACAGGATATCAAACTAGATATCCACAAGCAAAAGAATGAAAATGGACTCATTTTTACTGCATATAAAAATTACTGCATATAAAAATTACTGCATATAAATTACTGCATATAAAAATTAATTTAAAATGAATCAGAGACAAATTAAGAAGCTAAAACTCTAAAATTATTAAGTTTCTCTTTAGAAAAAGAATAGGGATAATCAGACATGGTGGATATAATCCTAGCACTTGGGAGGCAGAGGCAGGAGTATTGCCTTAAGTATGAGGCCAGTCTAGGCTACATAATGAGTTGAAGGCCAGCCTAAACTACATAGCAAGACCCTGTCTCAAAAAACCAAAAGAAAAAATACATAATGGTGTATCTTCATGGACTTGCATGTAGCAATCAATGCTTAGAAGAAGCAACAAAAGAAAAAATAAATTTGACTTCACAAAAATTAAAATTTTGTGCATAAAAGGACATCAAGCAAGTGAAAAGCCAACTTAACACAATAGGAAAAATATTTACAAATCAGTTAGCTGATAAGAGAGTTGTAACCAGAACATGTTTTAAAACTCATACAACTTGAAAAACAAAAAGACATACAGTCAAATTTTAAAATAGGCAAAGGAACTAAATGAACATTTCCCCAAAGAAAATATATAAATAACCAAGAAACATGAAAAGACACTCAGCGTCACTTTTCATTAAGTGAAGGAACAAACATCAAAACAAGAAGAAGATATGGCTCAAACCCACCAGGATGTCTACAATTAGAAAAAAGGGCAGGAAATAACAAGTATGCTTAGGATACAGAGAATTTGGAATCTTTTTTCTTCCTGGTGCAAAATCATGTAGCCACTGTGGAAAACAATTTGATGGCTCCTTAAATCACCGTATGAACCAGCATGTTACATGTATTGAAAACAGGTACTCAACATTTGCACACAAATGTTCATAACAGCATTATTCACAATAGCCAAAAGATAGAAACAATCTATGTGACTAATAACAGATAAACACATATAGAACCTGTGGTTTATATAAATTTTTAGTCCTAGGGCTGGGGTTTAGCTCAGTGGTTCAAGTGTTTGCCTCGTAAGCATGAGATTGTGAGTTCGATCCCTGGTTCCAGAAAAAAAAAAATCATTATATAAACAGTCCTTGGTTTACAATGGCTTGATATAACTTTTTTTTTTTTTACTACATTTGTGTAAACACATGTAGTGGAATCCATACTGAAAATTTTGAATCTTGATCTTTTCCCAGGCTCGCTATATGCAGTAAGATACTCTTCTGGGACACTGGGCAGTATGTCCCAGTCAGCTCCAAAAACATGAGCAGACTCAATTGCTTGACAGTTGTACTGTTACTCAGCTGTGATGTTCAATAGGCTGGGTACATTAAATATACTTCTTACTTAGAACATTTCCAACTTACAATGAATGTATGACAGTATAACCCCGTAGTAAGTCAAGAAGCAGCTGAAGACAGAAAGCTACATGCTTCATTCTACGGTGTGGATGAGCCTCAAAAGCATTAGGCTATGTGAAAGAAGCTAGATATAAAATGTCACATATTGTCTGATTCCATTATAGAACATGTCTACAACAGACAAATACATGGAAACAGAAAACAAATTTGTGGTTGCCAAGAGCTGAGGTGAAGGGGCAAGAAGAGTGGTTGCTTGCTTAATGGATACAGGGTTTCTTCTTGAGATGATGAAATTTTGTGACTAGACAGATGATCTTTGCACAATAGCAAGGATACGGAGTGCCACAGAACCCTATACTTTGACCTGGTTAATTTTACATTGTACGAATTTTACCGCAACAAAATAAACACAAAGACAACCAACCCCAGGCCTTTGTCTCGCTCCTAGAAATGAGCCACAGCCTCCACAAGCTCTCAGGTGAGTATTTCGGAAGTGAGCCAGTGCTGAGTGGGCAGGTGCAGTCTGTCATTTATTGAGACTTGGAGAAAAAGTCACACATGCCAGCGCATCTCTTAAACTCCCTCTGCCCTCCTCGTCCCTTCCTGCCAACCCTGTGTGGAGCAGGCCTTAGATTTTGTATTCAGGACTGGCTACTTAATGTATGGAGCCCAGTACAAAACGAACGTGTGGGGACTCTGTTAAAAATATTAAGAGTTTCTAGATGGCAACAGCAGAGCCTGTGGGGCCCTTCTGAGCATCAGGGCCTGTCTGAACAGGTCATGCCCCCTGGGGTACCCGCCCTAATGCTTCTCACGCATCGGTACTTTATGCATGGCATCCTGCCTGCTGATGGTGAGGGTGCTCTGGGAGTTGCCTAGGACCACTCAGTGGCCCTCACAGAGTCAGCTTCGGAAACTGGATCAGCAGGATGCCCTCTCACTGCTTCCCTCTTACTGCCTGGGCCTCAGTTTGCTTGAGCTTACAGTGGGCTACACAGAAACTCTGGCTATCACAATGAGGATGACCATGACAGGACCGTCACCAGGACCCCGAATCCCTGAGGCTTGGTATTTTACCGAGGTTAAAGCATCCTGCTATCTCTGTTTTCACTGATGAGTAAACTGAGACTCAGAGACTTCACAAGATCATTCAGCTGACTGAGACTTTCATTTCCAAATTATCCTTTAGGGAAACTTATAAAATTTATTTTACTTTTGGTAATACAGTACTAGTTCATAAATGATTATCTCCTAGGACTCTGTAAAGATTAGCACTTGTTAAAAATTGTGTTGCTGGCTAAGTTTCAGTTTCGATTCACTCTCTTCCTATCTGTTAAGTTTCAGTTCTGCTTCTCATGTTAGTCTCTTTCCCTGTTTAGTGGCATTACTTGATGCTGTTTATTATCATTGTCCCTTTCTGTCCTTTAACCTGATTTAAATGAACCAGTTATTCTAGGGCAGATATTCCCAAACAAAAAGTTTAAATAGATTTAAAGCTTAGTATGCCATGCCAATTTATTCTACATTGAGCAAAAAGTATTTATTTTATTTGATCATAAATGTGTCCAACAGCTGCCTAGGTACCTATGTGTGCATGGCCTGCCTTCTCTCTCTGTAATTCGCTGTTGTGAAAATACCACCAGACTCTCTGGCACCCGATCAGCCTAACTTAAAGGACCCATGCCCAGCGTTGCTGCTTTTCCTGGAGGAAGGACTGACTCGGTACATCTGAGCTAATGAGTATTCTGGCCATGAAGTGGAGGAAGGGAACCTGCTTCCTTCCCTAATCCAGTTTATCCTCAGCTCTGTAGAAATTCAAACTGCTCCAGGGCTTCATGGGACAACATAAATTAGAAAGTCTGAGGAGAGGAGTCAAATCAGTGACCAAGGGTAACATTATTCTTCAGATTTGACAACACTTCAGGAGCAGGAGGGTCAGCCTATTCTGACAAGACACCTGTGCTTCAGACACTAGATCACTAAGTTACTTACACTGGGAAGAATTATCCTCGAAAATGAAGCTCTTGATGCCCCCATATTAGAAATGCCATTGTTCTCTTTTCTGACATACATGCTTCATTTCAATGATTTGAAAAATAGAAAGGATAAAAAACAGAAAAGAAAAAAATCCCATGGCAATCCTACTATTAAAAAAAAAAAAACTTGTGTTTGCTATCTTCCCTTCCATTTTTTGTATTTCATATTTTTGCATATTGTTCTTTAACTCATTTAGCATACTGATTTTCCCATATACTAAGTATTATAGAATTTCTCCATGTTGATACAAATTTTGTCAACTATATATTTAAGTTACACAATATTGTCTCTCATCCATATGTTTATAAAGTGTTTCTCCATTATTTTTTGAAACTAATGTTACAAATGATCCTGTTGTGCACATATTTGTATACAAAGATTTTTTACTTTTTCTGGTTTATTTCTTTAGGATACATTTCCAGAAGTAAATATATAAAAAGGTAAAAAAGTTTAAAGATTCTTGATGCCAGTTGTTGCAACTCTACAAAATGGTTGCAGCAGTCTATAATCAAAAGTAACCTATTTAGTTGGGTATAGTGGCACACATCTGTAATTCTAGCACTCAGGAAACTGGGCAGAAGAGTCACTGTGAGTTTGAGGCCAGCCTAGGCTCCGTAGTTAGTTCGAAGTTATCCTGAACTGCAGCACCAAGAGCTTGTCTCAAAAAATGAACAAACAAAAAGTAACCCATTTAATGTAAATGTTTCTAGTAAAATCAGTTACTTTAAGCATACAATGCACATATATATTCTATTAAAAGCAGTTTTACATGTCTAATTTCTATTTCAAAAGTCCTTTATTAATGCCTCTAAGAGGGTTTTAGCAGTCTCCTAACATTGCCATCTTTGAATTTAAAAAGCAAGCTTCACTCTGTATAATTATTTGACACAGAGATATAAAGAGAAGCATAAAATGTGGCCCATGTGCCATGGGATGGATAGACAAGTTTTCTACTCAGAAACAGTTAGTGGGAAAACATGATTGCTGAACTGGGTGGTAACTGCTACCACAGCTCAGAGGAAATTGAGCCCCATGCATTAGAATGGTTAGAAAAGACAGGTTGTTTCTTCTGGAAATGGCAGGCATGAAGGTCATTTTGTCTGGAATGATAAAATAGTGCAACAAGTGGATCCATTTGTGTTAACATGCCTAAGTATATTTAAAGAAACCTTAAGTGTTATATAAATTAAAATTTTCCATCAACTCTTATCACATAGAAATCTTCCTGATAAATTTAATAAGGAATATAATAAGTAATAAGAAGGACAGACCTTCAAGTACTGTAAGGGAGGAAACAGTATAGAAACAGATGTCTGCAAATGCAAAGTTACTTGGTACAGACTTTTATATAATTTCTGTTACTTAATCAGTGTTTTACAGAGTACACACTTGATACAAATTTGCTAAATAAAGGAAAGGAAGAGAGAAAAGTCCATTTCTGGGTGGAATAGTCAGGGGAAAGGCCTGGAAAGATTGGCAATTTGAGTTGTATACTCAAGGATGGTTAAGATTAGAATAGGGAGGAGACAAGAAACATTCCAGACAAAGAATAAAACAGGAACCTGAAGTGCCTATTCTTGGCAAGTTAGATAAACATGTTCTTTAGTTGCTGTAAATTAACTTTCCAACATAGATAAATGTGGTAGAACTAGGCAAGTGGCATAAAATAGCATAAACATAGCACAGTATTAACACACATATATACATAACATAAAATTAACAGTACACTTAACCAGGAGATAATTTTAGGGCAAGAAAGAAATGTATTATAAAGTACTATATTGAAAATAAAGAAATGATTTGTTGTCCCAATTTTTAAAAAGCTAAACGAGAACTACAATTTAAATACTTCTCCCAACCTATAATACTGTAGACTAGAACAGTCAGGGGTGGAAAATATTGTATAGCACTTCCTGAAATTTCTAAGAGATACTAATGACTAGCAATTACATAATTGCTAACTGCTGGTGGATGCCAATTCTCTCCCTGTGTAAAAGGCATGTAAATTCAATTTCATGTGATTGCACAGGGGCAAAAGCATAACCACACATGGATCACTCAATCTGCTCACAATACCTTCAGCCCCAGTAACCCTCTGCACATTTTACACCATAAAAGAATTACATCCATTTTTCTGGGCACTAGCCCATAAAATATCACAGCTTTCTTTTTTTGTTTCAAGAACTTTAAACCATAAGAAAAGACATGCTATTCATAGAAGCAGTACACATGTGAAAAGTTTGTTATAACTTTTTCCTTTAAAAATGTTTGTTTTTAAATGAAACTAGTCTTAATCATTACTTAATCCAAATCCTGAAAGTCATTTGTAGATGTTTGTAGCTATAAAATAAATGTAACATAAAGAACAGTCATGGTGTTTCCCATGAACAAGATTTCTATATTTTGCATGAAGTGAAAACAATATTAACTACACTACAGAATTTGGGGATGCATATTACGCCTATAGAAGCTAATAAAAAAAAATGAGGACAAGAGTGCAGTATGGCAAATTCTTTCCCCAAAGAGCAATGATAAAATTGGCTAGAGTTATCAGAAACAATTTCAGTGCTCTGTAAATTGACCAGAATTGTACAATAATTTGAGAAAAATTTCTTTAAGAAAAGCTCTTGAAATTCAGTATAAGAATGGGAGTGTGTGATATTTTATCCTAGAGCTGTTCCTATCTACCCCTGTGCCCCAGCTCCAACTTGTAACAGTTCTACCAAGTGACAGCAGGCCATGAGACGTAGGTGTCAGAGGAGGCTGATTTCATAAGGAGCAGAGCTCTGGAAAAAAATCTGTGCCTGGGGACATTGTCTAAACAAATAGTGATCTCAGTGCCAAACAAGCAGGGAAGTACAGCATTGCAGCTAGCATGAGGCTGCAAAATTGGCTGGGGCAAGCGACATACTACCAGATTAACCTGAAATTTAATAGTGTCACCTGGGGACTGAGTTGGTATTTGGTAGACCCTGATAGCTCCTGTGTGTCCCTTGGGGATACAAAGACCGTCTGCATGTGCAGGTTGTACCAATGTCCAGGAGCATCTGACAGGGCTTTCCTAACTATGCAGCTAGTCAAAGATAAGGTTGTATGACACCGTGTATAAGTCTGCTTTCAGTTTCTAAACGCAATACCCAACACCCACAATTTCAAAGAGGAGAGATTTAATTTGGCTCAAGTTTTAACGGGATTCAGTACATGGTTCCACAGGGAAGCATGGTGGAAGGGCATGGTGGAACAATGTTCATGCTTGTTCATGGTATCTGGGAGTCAAAGCAGGGGAACAGCACCTGAGAGGAAGTGGTCAGAACTATAAATATTACCCAAAGTGATGCCTCCATGTCTCACCAGACAAACCTACCACTTCTCTGGGAGTTTCCCAAAGCAATCAATTGATACAACCAAGTTGAACCTTCATAGGTAGTAAAAGTAGGGGTAGAGTTGTAATCTGCCCGCATATTGCATGTGATCTTCAAACCAAGCACAAGTCAATTGGTAAAGGGTAGAAACTTTATTAGGCCAAGGTGCTTAAGCACAACTTTTGACCAATCTCAGTTTAATCACTAAGCTACACTAAGACAGAATTAAAGCGATGACGATGAAAACAAGAAGTTAGTCCAGCCAAATCACCAAACACATAAGCAAAATAGTAACAATAACAATCTGTAGTGGCCTGCCCACAGTATGAAAAATGGACTTCTTTTTTTGGTACCGAGGATTGAACTCATGGCCTCACACCTGATGGGCAGAAGCTGTGCCACTGAGTTATATATATCCCTGGCACTGGGAAATGATCAATAGAGACTTAGGGGGCCCAAAAAGATTATGTTCAGAGAACTAAATGAAAAAATCTAAAGAATTATGTGAAAAAGTGACAATATCTCCTTAAATACACAATACAGATGAAAAGATAGAAATTATGAAAAAGAACCAAATACAAACTCTGAAGTTGAAAAATTAAAGAGCTAAAATGGAAATTTCATTTAAGGGCATCAGTAATAGCTATGATATAGCAGAAGATAAAAATCAATGAATTTGAGCATAAATCAAAAGAGATTATTCAATCTGAAGAATATTTTGAAATAAATATTTTTAGTGCAATAGAGAAAAAGTAACAAAATATACAGAATGCAGATAAAGTAATATATATAAAATTTTATAGCTTTGAGCACACCTTTAATAGGGAAAATTAATAATTTCAAAGCAATAATCTTCCATTCTTTTTTTTTTTTTTTGAGAGAGGGTCTCACAATGTAGCCCAGGTTGGCCTCAAACTCATAGCTATCCTCCTGCCATAGCCTCCCCAGTGCTGGATTACAGACGTAGGCTATCATGTCTGACCTCCATTATCAACATATTAGAAAAAAGAAAACAATTTGAACAAATAAGAAAGAAGAAAATAAAGTTGGAACAGAAAATCAAGGAAACAAAATAAATAGAGAAACAGCTACATTAAAAGTTGATTTCTTTGAAAAGATCAACATACTGGTAAAACTTTGGGTAAACTGATGAAGAAAAATATTGAGAAGACATAAACTACCAAATTCAAGAATGAAAGAGGGGACATCACTACTGACCTTACAGAAATTAAAATGATTGTAAGGGAGTACTATAAAGAACTTTATGATACAATTTAGATGAAACAGAAAATTCCACGAAAGATACAAATTACCAAACTGATTCCTTAAGTAACAGAAAACTTTCATAGGTTTACATCAAGTAAGTCACTTGAATTTTAGTTCAAAATTCCCACAATGATAATCCAACACCCAGTTCTTTTTCCACTGGTGGATCCTATAAATCATGTAGAAAGAATCATGTTGTGCCTTAAATTCTAACAAAATAGAGGAGGAAGGAATATTTCCCAAGCCATTCTATGAGACCACTATTAACCTGGTACTAAAACTAAAGACATTAAAAGAAAATTGCAGACCAACATTGGTCACATACAAAACTGCTGGAACTAATAAACACATCAGCAAAGCTGCAGGATAGAAGCTTAGTATGCAACAATCAATTCTATTTCTATATACCATCAAAGAACAATCCAAAACTAAGAAATAGTCTTTTTTTTCCCCCTTTGTGTGCGCGCGCGTGTGTGCGCACAGCTCAACCCAGAGCCTTCACATTGAGCTACATCCCTAGAACTTTTTTCATTTCTTATTTTGAGACAGGGTCTTGCTAAGTTTCCCAGGCTGTGCTCAAATTTTTAATCCCCTGACTCAAACTCTCAGAAAGCTGAGATTAGATTATAGTTATATACCACCACACCCAGAAAGAAATATATTCTTATGTGAAAAAATGGGATATCTCCAAAACTATAGTATAATACATATTCTGCAAAAATCAAGTCAATTAGCCTGGGAAGGCAGCTCAACGGCAGAGCATAACCCGAGCGTGCATGAAGACTTGGGTTTGATCTCTAGCACCTTCCTCACAAAGTGAAGCATTTACAGAAAGAATATTGGAAATGAATTATACAGTGATCACTTATAGTCAGTGAAATTCTAATTTAATTTTTTCTTTTTAATTAGTAAAATTAAACCTGTGTGGAGTTTGTGACCAGGAAATAAATGGAAATGTTATTTTAAGCTCTTTGGTTGGGTCCTTTCATTGAAAGCATTTCGTACTGCAGTGAAGTGTAGCTTTGAGGTGGCCAACCAGGATTTGAATAATGTGTTGGCCACTTTTTAGCCTGAGCTTGGGAAAATGGCTTACTCTCTCAGTCTGATTCATCTATAAAATGGCATTTATCTGAAAAATTTTATGAACACAAATGGAAACTGTGTGCGAAGTGGTTAGTATCACAGCACACAATTTGGTACTCAAATGTCATTATTAATATTATTGCTGTTGCTCTGTTGAGTCTTATGCTTTGTAGTGGGGAATTGCTTTGTTCCTGGTTATCATGTTCGTGCTGTAGCTTCTTCAAGCCATCAGAGCTGAGAACACACTGGCCAGTAAGAATTGGATGGAGACAGAGATCCTCGCTGCAACTCTACACTGCCAGGACTGTTCTATGTTGAGCCATTTGATTGTTGGCTAACATCACATGCTAAGGTCACAGCTCCATCCTGGGCACAATATGTTAGTAATCAGAGCTGTGGTGCAGCCGTGACCAGAGCTGTCTAAAATGTGGAGTGCTGGATAGGTGGATCCTATAGCTATGACTTTCCTTGATCTTAAATGTGTATTAGACCTTTCATCTAGAGGGCTAGGTGGAGGAGCAGAAAGGGTGCTGGGAGAGGGTTTTTTGAAAACCAGTAATGTGTTTGAGTCTTAATTTAGCACCATGCTGTTATCCTCCCCAGGTGGTTGCACACCTGAGTCATATTCAGAAGTTCCAGCCTCCTCAGAGATCACAGGCCAGGAAATAACAATTCAGTCCAATTTCTTTGATCACTTTAATCCTTCTTGAATTATTACTAACCAAAACCTTCTAATAGAACTGAATTGGTTCTATTGGCCATTCAAATTTCAGTAGTCACAATATAAACCTTACAAGTTTGCTAATCTTACACAAGCACAGTTAAACCAGAAAAACAGTGAGCCTGTGCAGCTAATATAGTAATATATGCACTTAACTTACACTTCTGTAAAATAAAATTGTTTACATGTCTTTCAAAATAGACATCTGAGAACTTTCAAATGCTGATGGAAACTTTTAAAGACAAATATGGCATATAAGAAAAATAAACTTTGAGATTTAAAAACAAATGGTTTTAAGTATTTCAGGTATAGTCAGACTATAAAACCATATACTGATTAGTACATAAGCTCTGAGATAAACATGGCAAAAGTATAGTTTAATTGAAGTTATATTTGCTTCACTTGTATCCACAGAGCTTCATTATAATCAGTTGAAAACTAAAAAAGGTTATATTTGTACATCATAAACAAATAGGGTGATTTTTTAATTAAACAGTTCTAAATGGATTAAAGAAATTATCATTTATCTTAGCCTGATTTAAATATAATTTTTGTTATAAAAGTACATTTTTTAAAAATAAAGTTTATGTAAGTGCTTAGTATTTTCTTCTTTACATAAAGATTTGTAACTAGCTCTTTAAGGTTCATAAGTGACAGTAAAACCTATAGAGTTTATTTTTTATAATTCCTCCAGCTAGTTTTTTTTTTTTTAAAAAAGAAAGAATAGTATCCTTGAATAGTATCCTAGTTGTTTGGGGTCTACATAATTAAGTTATATGATGCATAAATAAAAATGATGTCAAAAGACAAGCAAGAAGAGGAGGCCATTCAAGTCACAGTACACAGACCAGGTTATCTGTTTATTACAAATGGATAAGGTTGGGGGCAGAGTAACCCTTCGGATTAAGCCTACAGAGTCTGGTAAACAGGAATGTCACTTATTTACAATGTGGACATCCTTTTCTTGCAAGTAGTTTTTGTATCTCCATTCCTCCAAAGTAGCCCATTTCCCAGTGGTAAGTCACTGGGAAATTGGACTGTGGATCAAAATTTTTGATTCTGAATCAGAATCACAGTGTAAAAGTTTGAAGGTCTTATAGATTTTTCATGAGTGTGTGTGGGGGCAGGGGAGGGACAAACCAAAGAACTAACTTCTCCAGGACAGAATGGATCTTTCCAGTGATGGAAAACTCATGGGTACTCGATCCAGTGCCCAAGGGCACTGAAACACATCCACCTTCACATAGGCACGAACTGCCTGGTTTCCCTGCCTTAGATTACAAGCAGCCTCTTTGAGTCTCTCTCTCCCTCCTCCTCTCTCCCTTCCCTCTGCTCTTTTCTTCCTCCTTCTGCCTCCCCCTTTCTTTGGTCAGTACTGGTACTGATCCCAGGACCTTCACACTGAGCGGCATCCCCAGCGCTTTTATTTTCTGAGAGTCTCACATGGCTAAGTTGCCCAGGCCTACCTTGAATTTGCAGTCTTTTCACCTCAGCCTCCCAGATTGCTAGGACTATAGGTATGTGTCACCAAGCCTGACTTTTAAATCCCTTTTAAAAGAAGACAGATAATAAATAAAATTAACTAGGAGTATTTAATTATAATGTACTATACACAGAACACCATCCTCCTAGTGTTCTACAATGACTCTGTAGTTTAGTTCCAGTTTGATTGTTTTGCAGCCCTCTCTGGGAATGTTTCTGTCTGAGGAGGACCTTGCTTAGACTTGGCCATGTCTCAAGTTGCCTTCATAATACTTTGGCAAACTGAGGACATTTTCGGACTCTACAAGCCATGATAAGTTGTTTCTAACCAGCTATACTCTCTACCTTTTTTTTTTAAAATGTCAATATTTGGAGGTTAGACCTGTAGAAAACCATTTCTTCATTAAGCTTTCAAGCTCCCTTTTAAAACCTTAAATCATACTATTTTAGGTATGGTTTTTAAAGAGACTCTAATTAATTTTTTGCCCCATTTAAAAAAACCAATTAAATAACTTTAAATGTATTAAACTGTAGTCATGCATGTAATTCGAGAGTCATGTGGCCTCTTGATGCAATCAAGAGACATGATAAACATAAGATGTTTGAGCCTGCTACGGGTATACTACAAAGTAGTTTTATATAAAACTATTTAAAAGGAATATCCTCCACAGTAATGATAAAGTAGTATAGCCAATACATAAGCCAGTAGCAGAGTCAATACAATTATTATGTACTGTACACAAGTATATGTATTATACAACTGGCATTGCAGTGATTTACACTAGCAATGGCACAAACATGTGACAACTGTGTTGCACTATGACAGCACAACTACAACACCACTAGGTGGTAGGAATTTTTTTACTCCATTTTTCAGAACTCCAACGGGACCATGGTTTTATATATATAGCCTACCACTGACCAAAACACTGTTGTGTCATACACAACTGTATGCTGTTATTATTCATCCTCGGGATGTGTATTTTTCCTTTTTACTTCAAAAAAAATCCTATCTACAAAAGGGTAAAATACTATAAAATTTTCCCATATACTCATTGTAGGCAGTTTATCTAGTCAATATTTTATCCCATTTTCTTTATTTCTGTTAATTTTTTTCTGAGCCATTTGAAAATCAGTTGTAATACCATGACATTCTAACCTTCAGTGCTCTACTATGTATCTCTTGAAAACACGGACATTTTCCTAGGTCATCATCTCACCCAAGAAAGCTAGGTAGCATTGATGCATAAGTGTAAGAAGTCCATATCAAATTTATCTATTTATCCCCAAAATGTCCTTTGAATTTTTTTTTAAAAATCCAGAATCCACATAGATTATGAATTGCATTTGTTGTCATGTCTCTTTCATTTAATTTAGGTCATTAATCTATATTTATTTTTATGACATTGACATTTTTGAAAATTCAGGTCAGTGATCTCACTTAATATCGCACAATCCAGATTTGTCTCATCTCCTCATGATTTGACTTAAATATTTTGGCAAGAATAATACAAATTGTATTTCCAAGGGCATGGAAATTGTATTTCCATGGCTGGGTAAAAACACATTATTAGACTGGCCCACACTATTAGACTAACCCTAATTCTGGCCACATGGTTTAGACAGCATCCATTAGACTTATCCACATAGAAGTACCTTTTCTCCTTTTTATATTAACTGAAGTGACACTTTAAAAATGTGAGTGTTAGATGGTACACATCCATCATCCCAGCAGGGGGCTGGGAAGCTGACATTACAAACTCAAGTTCAGCTTGCATGGGCAACTAAGTGAGATTCGTGTCTCAAAAAAATTTTTCATTTTTTTTTTTAAAGAATGGGAATGTAGCATAGTGTAAAGGCCCTGGATCTGCTCTTTAGTGCCCCCAAAACAAAAAACAGCCATGTGAATGCTGCATTTCCCAAGACTTGTATTCAATGGTAAAAACTTCTGAATGGTAATAAAATGAATGATACTTTCCTTCTATAAAGAGCTTTTTCATCACTATCCCCCACTCATATTTTTTCCCCTTGAGAATCCCTATGGATTTCGATTTCTTTAAAAATTCATTAATACTCCCTTATTCTTTTTTGATACTTAGATTTTGCTAGATTTGGTCTGGCAAAGGAGGTGTGAACACTTCCAAATTGGTGTATCTATCCTTTTTACATGTCCCTTCATGAATCAACTTACAAGCAGTATGGAGGTTTTGACAGGTTTACTAATCAAGCTCTGTATGTAGTGCCGGCAACTACATACAGACTTTGGGAGAAGGCTGGACACTTGGAAAAACTTTAGGAATGTTGTTTGAAAGCAAAATAATAGAGAGATGATGAGTTCAAACTGGGTTGACAATCAGCAACTCACCAATAATTTGATGTACATTAATTTTTTTTGAGACATGGTTTTTTGTCTTGCAATTCAAGCTGGTTCTGAACTCACTATACAGCCCAGGTAGGCCTTGAACTCAAAGCAATCCTCCTGCCTCCCAAATGCTGGGATTATGCCTCCACGCCAGGCCTATGATTGCATTTTAAAGGGTATATGAATCCCATTCCAGAGGATATTGTTCTAACTTTCAGTTGTACCTTGCCACAGGTTCCTAGAAGTCAGTGTTATCTTCTTTGGGCAGTGACCTTACCATTTGAATAACTGGGAAAGATCTATTTGCAGTCTCCACACAACCAGGGATCTTAAAGACCTCTGTCAAGGTAAGTGCCCAGCATCATCCAGTTCATTTGTTTTGAACACAAGCCACTAGACTAAGGATTTTCCAAACTAAATCACTTAAAATCAAATTTATTTATTTCTCCAAAGATTGACGAGATTTCAGTTTATCCAAAAATTTCCATGTACAAATGTGAGAATTTGAGCAGCCTGCTCAGTCTAATCCTTGAGCATATTTCTGACAAATGGAATAAAAACTCTAAGGAGACTCTGAATTCAACCCAAGACCAGTCTTTCCAACAGAGATGCCATATATAACTGTGTTGGAAACAGAGTTCCAGATTACCAATAACAATACTGCCATAGTGACAGTACCATAATTTCTTTTTACTGTATCTCAATCCTTGCAAAGATTGTTTTCTAAATCCTTACAAAAACTTTCTTCTTAAATTTTAATATACAAAACTTCCCTTAAATTGAATAATTTACTTGTGTTGGTTTCAAGACCGTTAGATCAACTTTAAGGTGTAATCTTTAAGAGCAATATTTAACACCTTTTTAAATGCTGCCTGCCCTCTAACTCAACAAAAAAAATATTTTTTGAAGGATCTTATATCCACAACTGTTCAAATGATCAGAGCCACGGACTAAAGTATGATAATGGCCAGATGGTGGTTTCTTCTCCAACCTGCATGCTTCCTTTCCTCCCTTTTGACAGCCTTAGCTTTCTTTTGGGGAATCCACATGGTTCTGAAGCTGGACCCAGAGATTGGTCAAGCATGGGCAATGTAACCCTCAGCCAAGTCAGCTGTAGCGAGGCTCAGGGTTAGTTTGAAAATGCTAGGACACCTGTTTCTTTGCTGGGCAGGAACAAGGACTCAAATGGCCCCCAGGAGCTTCTGGTCTTTACTTCTGGCTCCACTGTTTACTCACCTGTTTACTCAACAAACATTTATGAATATCTACTGTGTGCCAGACAGGAAAAGATAAAACTGAATAAAACATTGCCACTGACATTAAGACATTTCTAATTGAGGAAACAATGAGTTGTAATGGTAGAGGGATTAACCAGTTCAATGTTCACAAAACTGACAGGATAAATTCTTAGGAAAGATTAGACTTACTGCTTCTGAGAGTCATCTAAGGTAGGAGTAAATGATCTAGGAAGCCCTTTTACAGAGTTGATATTGTTAATTATATGTCTTCCCTGAAGCACCCAATTATCTGGGATTTTGGTGAAATTTCTTGTAGTAACCCAACAATAAAAGCGGGGTGGGGGTGGTTTATAAAGCCTCAGGCCAACTATCTAAGGTACAACTTTAACTTGAAACAAGTTTTCTGGTTACCTAGAAATAAATATTCAGATGGTAACAATAATAATATCCTCTTTCATAGTTAAAGAGGCAAATAAAACAGTATGCTGAAGGTATATTAAGCATCATTTGGGGACAAGAGACAATAGCATTTTGCATCACTAACTGTATTTTTAAATGAGATATTACAGATGTGAACCACCATACCCGGCACTTGGCTTCCCTTTATGAGGCAGTAATAACTTGTATCTACCAGGTGTGTTCCGTCTCTCATGATAGGACAGAAAAAAACATTAAGGTCCGGGCTAGTTAGTTGCAGAATGAAACAATGCACTGAAACAATGCACTGCAGTGATAAATAGCAAATTGTCAAACTGACAGATGATAACCTGAATTGTTAAATCACAGTGTGTGTCCTTTGTGTTTAGAAGCTTTTATCACTGCATTTTGTAATGTTGGCCACAGCTGTTAGAAATTTTCATTACCAATTTCAAATTTGAATTCTGATGTAATTTTTATGGATCAAGTAGAATGCATGTCAAATAGCTTCTTGTGGCCTAGGAAAATGTAAAGACCTTTTGTGTGAGTCACATGTAAAATGTGACCTGGAGGTAAAGAATTTGTTTGCTACACAAAACATTTAGATCTAGACAGGTGATTTGCTATGAGCCTGTGCATAGATAGTAAGATTAGCATTATTATTGGTTACCTAAAATATTGCATTCTAACCTTTGGAAATGTAGGAATTGGAGAAAATACAGGCCAAGACAACAAAAGGGGCCAAGAACTGATCATTTAGTAAAAACTCTGAACGTTTTCGCCAGGTAATAAAGTATACCCAAAGAATGTAAGGAAATAGTAAGTCACTTGACAAAATAGCTTTTATATACTTTGCCAACCTAGAACCTTATTTTCAATAAGTCTCCATATCCTTGAGGTTGATTTAAGGTTCAATTCAACCTGATACCAGAGTTTCCTGGACATAATGTTATGAGATAAGTAAGAGCGTTTTCTCAACACAAGTCCTAGAACTTTGGGAAGGAGTTCTAATGTAATTCTTGTTCTTCATCATACTCTTACTGTGTGGCTATTGTAGGACTTCTTAATGTAAAACATTCAAGCTTTTTAAAAACTCACCTTTTAAGTTAGCCTGCAAAATACGCCGCTGGGCTTTAAAACTTTGGATTATATTACTGAAAGGGCAACAGTTTAAGAGAGATACTTGGGGGGGGGCTGGAAATTGAACCTAGGACCATGTGCTTGCCAGGCAGGTACTTCGCCACTGAGCTATATCCCCCCCCCCCCAAGAAAGATACTTTGGAGGCCTTTACATGTTTGAAATGTAACAAAAAAGTTTCGAATACGTTTAAAGAGTGTCAAGCAGATAGCTTATTAAATTCTTTGGGTCATAGAAAATTCACACCAGCATAAGCATCAAAAATGTTCCAGTTATGCGCTGAAAGCTTATCTTGCAAATACTTGCCTCCCATGTTTGGGGTGGCGGATCCTGCCCCAAACTGTCGTGGAAACGCCGTTCAAAGAGCCTTGCAGACCAGAAGCCACACCTAGCCGGCGGGACCCCTCCAGCACGCCCTTCCTCGCCGGCGTAGCTCCCCACCTGAGTACCCGCTGCGGCCTCGGCGTGGACGCTGGGTCGGATGCAGGCGTCCGGGCCCCTAAACTACCCGCACAACTTTGCGTCCCTATCTGGTTCCCTGATCTGCGACACTGAGCATCAACAGGAACGATTCTTATAAAGTTGCCGCCTTTCACGAAGTGCCCCAGGCGGGGAGCTGTGAAGGGCTCGTCCTCAGTGGAGTCCTGACGGTGCCGGGGGAGATGGGACCGCGGCCGACGCCAGGTAGCAGAGCAGAGGGCAGTTAGCAGTCAAGGCTGGGGTAGATCCCTCGGGAAAGTGAAGTCGGTACTTTCCACTTCTAGCGAGGGGTTTGCACGCTTCTCACTGCGTCCAGACGAGCTCGCTTCACATCAGCCTCACAGGGAGCCTACCCGTCGGCCTCCCGCCTCGGGAAAAGCCTGGACCTTAGGACCGCGCGGAAGCCGTCCCAGCACCGCGGCCTGGCAGCAGTTGGGCGTGGCTTCTCGGAGAAAGGCAGCCCCTAGGGAGGGGAGAGCTACGCAACCGTCGTCTCGGGTCGCTGATTGGCTGAGGCGCGGGGCGCGGAGCCCGCAAGCGTCTCCGCCCGGCCCAGCCACTCCTCTTCTCCTAGCCGCCTGGTCCGCGCCCGCTTGCGAGGGAACCGCTCGGCGCTGCCGCCCCAGCCCGGTGCGGACGACTGAGGGAGGCGGAAGGAGGACACGCTCGCTCGCTTGCCACCACCCGCACCCCGGCTCCAGAGCCGGCCCTGAGCCCAGGGGGAGGAGCCGCCGCGGGCACGCCCCGCCTCCGGCCCGGGAAGACGACGCCAGCGAACGACCCTGCGGGCCGGCCGCCGCCCCCCTCGCCGGCCGAGACCCACCCCCGGCCCTCCCTCGGCGGCATGGAGGGGCCCCGGTCCTGACGGCCGCGCCGCCGCCTCGGCCCCCGCCCCGCTTCGCGGCCCGCTCCGCCCGCCCCCGCTCGTATGTCCGCGCCGCCCTAGCCGAGGATGCTGAGGATGAAGCTGCCGCTGAAGCCGACGCACCCTGCCGAGCCGCCGCCCGAGGCGGAGGAGCCCGAGACTGACGCGCGGCCGGGCGCGAAGGCTCTGTCGCGCCGCCGCCGCGACTGCCGACCGCCGCCGCCGCCGCCTCCCGCGGGCCCGCCGCGGGGCCCCCGGCCGCCGCCGCCCCCGCCGCCGCCGCCGCTGCTCCGGGGGCTCGGGCCGCCTGTTGCTGGCGGGGCAGCGGCGGGGGTGGGCATGCCGGGCGGCGGCGGCGGCAGCGGCGGCGGCAGGGGGCCCGCGGCGGCGCTACGCGAGCAGGAACGAGTGTACGAGTGGTTTGGGCTGGTGCTGGGCTCGGCGCAGCGTCTGGAGTTCATGTGCGGGCTGCTGGACCTGTGCAACCCGCTGGAGCTGCGTTTCCTCGGCTCGTGCCTGGAGGACCTGGCGCGCAAGGACTACCACTACCTTCGCGACTCGGAGGCCAAGGCCAATGGCCTCTCGGACCCGGGGCCGCTGGCCGACTTCCGAGAGCCCGCCGTGCGCTCGCGCCTCATCGTCTACCTGGCGCTGCTGGGCTCGGAGAACCGGGAGGCCGCTGGCCGCCTGCACCGCCTCCTGCCCCAGGTGGACTCGGTGCTCAAGAGCCTGCGCGCGGCCAGGGGCGAGGGCTCGCGGGGCGGCGCGGAGGACGAGGCGGACGGCGACCAGGACGCCGAGAAGGACGGCTTTGGCGCGGAAGGTGGCGGCGGCCCCGAGCCCGGGGCGGGAGGCGAGCTCGGCTCCAGGGCCCAGGAGGAACTGCTGCTGCTCTTCACCATGGCTTCGCTGCACCCGGCGTTCTCCTTCCACCAGCGGGTCACCCTGAGGGAGCATCTGGAGAGGCTGCGCTCCGCGCTGCGCGGAGGCCCTGAGGACGTGGAGGTGGAGCCGTGCAACTTTCTCGGCTCCAGGGCCCAGGTACGGCGCGCGGCACCTCTCGACACTCGCGGCGCGGCCACCGCCCCGAACGCCCCCTGACCTCGTCCTGGCCCGGCGCAGGTGGTCGGGGTTCCCACGCCGCGGCTCGCAGCCCGGGACGGCGCTTCTGCGTCGAGTCGCACTCTCCCCAGTCCCCCACCCGGTGCACACGGCCACCCGCCATCACAGAAGGCTCTAGAAGTCTCTTCCCTGCCTGAGTTGCCACGGCACACGCGGAGCTCCGCCGGGGCCCTGATCTGATGAGGGTCTCAGGACAGTTTTGGCCTTGAGCGTCGCGCTCAGCACAAGGGGCAGGGAAAAGTGGTGCGGTGGAGGAGCCTGGAGGTTTACCGCAGGCTAGCCGGGCAGTGCCTTCTTCCCCTTGCAAGTGTGTTCCGCCCTTCGGAGGAGTGCTGCGTAGGTGCGCACCCAGCCTGCTGCCAGCGCCTTCGGCCTCCTGTTCGGTGTGCCAGAGTTTAAAGGGGTCGGGTAGGTCTTTGGCTCCCACTCAGAGAACTTGAGACAGAACCTGGTGGGGAGATGTGCGAATTGACTGAGATACATAGTAACGAAGGCATGAGGGTAAGGAAACCTCTCTCAGGACAGCTGGTTATGCCCTTTACCTCTGGTATAACCGACATTGTAATGCACTTAATTCATATGTAGCGATTTGGATCTAGGGATATCTGTTGGCCTTTATTATAAGCTTGATATTGTCCAAAAGAGTGACTTAAATACCAAAATGTAGGTAAGAATGCAGGTGAACCACTTCTTACACATATTAAAGATTGTTTACAGAGCTATGAGACCAATATAATTATGTAGGCCCAGTAAAGTCCTTGAGTGAAAAAGTTGAAGAGGGGAGTATTTCTTCAATTAGAGTAAAAATTGTACATAAAGTTTGTTTTTTGTCACAACTTTTTGAAAGGTATTGATTCGGATGTCATGCTTTCCAATTTAAGTGGTCTCTAGGATATGTTATGATGGAAAGATGGGGACACTCCCCTCTTTTTGAAAGCTAATTCAACATATTTTCCTCTGTCATTAAATATTCTAGAACTAAAATTAGGCATTGTGTTTCGCTGATAGCTGTGTGGACTCATTATTCAGAGTCCGGGCATTTGGTACCTGGAAAGATAGGCTGAACCCCTCGTTTTTACAGTTTTCTGTAACATGACTAAATAATGGGTGTTTAAGGATAAACTTCATCAAATTCAGACATAGTAATTCTATTATGCAGCTTTTTCATGCTCAGTGTGCAATTTTACAATCTTCCACTGCCTATTTACTACTAGTATGTATGATGGTAAAAACCCATACATCTTTCTCACTATATAAAGAGATATACTACAGAACCATTAAATATAAGGAATAAGGTATGAATTGAGGAACAATGCTTATTTTAAAATTTTCTTGTCGTAATGTATATTAAAAATACTGCATTGTAAGTCTAATGAAAATGCCACAGTGAAACAGCTAATATTCTATTGATGCCATTCCAGCAAGGATACAAAATTGATGTTGGATTTTTAACCTTTAGGAGGCCTTTTTCCTTTTCTTAAAATTTTGCTTTTCATGTGAGTAATGTTGAGCAACTAGACTAAGGAGAGAGATGCGTGCCAACCAGGGTAATGAGATTTTTATCTCGACTGCAGTGCGTGGCCTTCTCTGGCAATCAGTGAGTGCTGGGGGAGTGGACCAAGCATGTTCGGCATCCTGTCATTAATTTCAGTGCCTCATCACTTCTCAGGAAGTACTCTTACTGTGGACATGAGTTGGAGTAGGGGACGCAGTCATATCACTCAGAGGGTACCTGTACTACAGGTGACACCGAAGGCCGGCGGCATGTTTCTAGGCACTTGGTGATGTGCTTAACTTTTTCTTCAGTTTAGGTTTCCTTAAATTATTAATGTTTTATGAAATTGTTAGGACCCGCATTTTCTGCATACGAGAGTGGCTTCCCAAATCATCCAGCTGTGGCTCCTTGTGGTCTTGAAGACGTTTGAGCGGATCCTGTTGCACCCAGCTGTCACTTGGTAGTCTGCCGGTGTGGCTGGGCTGATTTCAGTCCTGGCTCGCTGCAGTGCTGCACAGCTGTTGGTCGGTCTGCCCACCCTTCGCCGCTAGTGTGACCCTGGGCAGAAAGAGGCCATCGCAGAGTTGGCAGGGAGGGACCCGGTGTGCGCGCCTCGCTGGCGTTGGGGTCCGCGGCCGGCCAGAGGTTCTCCGCGGCCCCGCGCGCCTCTGCCCGCAGATTGCACGTAGGGCTCCTCCTTCCCCCGCCCTGCAAGATGGCGGCCGCACGCCGCCCACGTGACTGGCGCGCTACCCCGGAGGGCTGGCCGAGGCAGGCGAACCGAGTGTAGGGCGCCTCCTGGGCCTTTGCAGGGGCGCAGGGGTGAGGCTGCAGCTAGAGGGCCCACTGAGAACCACGCGGATCTCAAATGCCTGACCGTGACGGCAACCCTGGGAAAGGGAAATTCTTGTGGCAACACTTTACTGACCCGGAAGTAACCTTGTGGTCGCAAGTATGCAACTTGTAATTGCTTAGGAGTCGCGGTGTGTTTTTTTTTTTTTTCGTGTGTAAGTGAAGGTTTTGCATGCTCTAAAGCGAGTATTTTCACCCATACTCAATGTATAATACTGCATCCGTATTTAAGTAAAAGTATATTGGCCAAGAATAGTGTTTCCAGCTCTCTAGATGTATCCAGTCCCAAAGAAGCAGCTCTTCTTGAAAATAAATTTTTAATTTGCGGGTAGGACATGTGCTTTAATGCCAACTCTGTATTCGTTATATGTTTTGATGTTAACTAGGTTCAACACAAAGTGTCATACCATGGTTAAAATGTTAATAATAGTGGAGGTGACCGCACTCGGCCAATTATATGACCTAGCTCACGTTAGAAAAGCAGAAAAACTCAACAAACGTGTGTTTTCTCTTCAAAGTGACATTTCCGAAGGGTTTTAAGAATTGTGGTTTGGAGCTGGGAATATAGCTCAGTGGCCTGCCTGGCAAGCCTGAGTTTGATTCCTAGTACCAAAAAAAAAGAATTGTGATTTGGATAATTTTAACATTACAATTTAAATGCTGGCATTCATTTTATGAGACATGTACCTAAGTCTCATTTTCTTAGCTCCAAATGAACTGCCAGTAACTTGCATAAAATTCAGCACAGCAAATACATTAAAAAGCTATACTGAAAACCCTTATTAACAGTGTTGCTGGAAATATGTGATTGGTGTAATAAAAAAGAAATTCAGGTACTTTAAGAAAACGTGAATATTTTTATGCCAACTAAAATCCAAGAAACCAGTTTTTTAAAATAAGAGGGAAAAGTAGGTAGTCTGGATTTGTGTCATGTGGCACTAAAAAGATGCTTTATTAAAGTTACTTTAAAAGAATAGTTCTGATGGTCATTAGTAAGATAATTTTACTTGATCTGTTGGCTATTTCTAGAACATTGGCCAAAGTAAATGATGGTGTTGGAGCAATGGGCCTTGCCTGAGGTTTTCTTACATAAAAGTTGGGGATGATAACACTCCTTACAAGTATTTGGATTAGTAAGATACAGTGAACAAGTACTCTTAGAATAATGTCTGTCATATAGTTTTCATTAAACATTAGAAATTTTAGTTAACTTTGTATGGAAGGTGGTAGGGGAGTGGTTATAGCCTCTCACGACTGAGAGTGGGGAGCCAGAATAGCCATATCTGTTTTTTTTGTGGAAAATTTTAGATTAGTTGGGTTGCAACAAAGAATAAAAGCAACAGTTCAGTTATAATAGACTTTAAGCAGAGACTTCTTAGAATATTAGAGTTAAGTAGTGATTGTTTTAGTAACAAGTAATCACTGGTATTCGGTATTCTTCCCTAGGTACATTTTTTTCTGTACTGTAGTTTTTCAGGCAAGGAGTAATTTGGGGGAAGATCTCATATCATGGCCCTGTGGCATGAGGAGAGCAAGTTCTTTCCTTCAAGCAGCCTAAGATGTGTTTGTATGATAGATATATCTATATATGTATGCATTTTTCTTTTTTTCACCACTTTTGATTGTCTTTATAGGAAGAGATGAGGGTAGTGTATTAGAGGCTGTGAAAATATCCTGAAGAGTGATAGCCATGTTTAGTGGAACACTTCTTGGAGGCTTAATTTCTAGCTCTGCTTGCTAACTCTGTAATATTTAACCAGACCACTTAAATCTCTGACCTTCAGTTTTATCTGTAAAATTGGGATAGTAACTTCCTGTGAGATCCTGGTAATGAAATTAGTAAGTTTGTAAAATACTATAAAATTCACACTGCTTGAACTCGTACTCTTAGTTTAGAAGAGCGCTCAATAGTTGTTTTCAGAAATGTAGGGTTTGGGATTTTTTGTTCTTTGTTTGCTTTTTGTTTCTACTTATTGAAAGTCCACATGATAGGGTATTCTATATAATGGAATTCATGCATATTTAAGGAACATTTTATATTTTTTAATGTAGATGTTATTAAGTTGGCTGGTTTTTAGCTAATATTGTCAGAAATGCTGTAGTTTTTGGGGGGGGTTTTAGTGAAACAAGCAAAAGGGTTTATACTACTCTGACTATACTAGACTTTGGTAGTATTGGGTGTTTTTTTTTCATTATGAATGACTAGTGTAACAGTACTTTTTTTAGTTACAGAGAATTCTTTGTCACAAAAGCTACTTTCATCCAGTAACTTTTTTTGGTTCCTAAGTAAACAGTTGTTGTAAAAGGGAAGTGCCTCACTGGGTGTTTATATTATAGATAGTATAGCGCTGGGCCCTTGATAGTTACTCCATTTCCTTCTTTTCCTGTGCTCCAGGGGAATATTTGACCTTTAATTCTCTCCTGTATGTCTTGGTTCATTAATGATGTTTGATGTTCTTTCAAGGAGTAGTTTATTTAAGGTCAGTTTTAGGTTTTTTAAGAGGTCAGTTTCCAAACCTGACTGTGTAGTGTAAGATAAAGGTATCATCCTCATGTATTTTATGTAACTGTTGTGAATATGACTCTAATAAAAGTACATGAAAATTCTAGGTAAACATGAGTGAGATACTTGCATTATTCAGCGATTAGCACAGTTTGATTGTGGTAAATGAGTCGGAAGAGAGATATATGAAGAGATAATAGAAATTGGGCTACAGAGAGCCTTGAAGATCAGATTAAGGGACTAGGCTGACCACAGGTTGCATGGGTGCCAATGAAAACTTTCTGAGTGTGCATGCCTATGAGATGTCTTATCTCCCTGAAGGTGAGCTGTCACTTTAAACTTAATCTGTAGAAAAAAGCACATCACTGATTGTTTAAAACTCTTCCTGACTCTTAAGTTCTCTCAGTGGTACCATTGTAATGTAGTCACCCTGATTGCTTGATTACCTTAATGCTCTTATCCCCTTACCTCCTCATGCTGTCCTTTCCTCATCCTTGCTGACACTGTTCTCTTTTGAGACTTTATCATGATTATCCTGCAGTGTTTAGAAGGAGCATATGTAAAACAGAGTGACAAAGTTCGATACTAATTTGTGTGTACATATTTCTCTGGTTGCTTTGTGCATAGTATTTGGAAAGTTGAACACGTAAGTTGAACTTAAATGTCTTTTTTAAACCATTTTAATTTAACCATTTCTATCTACCACTTTTAGAGATTCTTGACAAATTATTATTGTGATACACTTAAATTGCTTAATTTTGTATATGTATAATTAGACAATTTACAGATGTTTTGTAAGTTTGAAAATGTTAGGGTGTTGCCCTTTTTTTGGTGATTGCTGTTATTTCCATATGTAAACAACAACATAATGACAGAATTGCTTTGAAAATAAAATGAATTGTTTCTTTAGAGGAAAGTGTTGGAACAGTGGATTTGAAAGGAGTCTTCCATGGATCAATGCAGAATAGTTGAACATTTTCAAAATCAGACTGTATTCCCTGAGTTAAGTTTTTGTCTGTAGGGTATATAAATTGCTGTAAACAAGGCAGTGATACTTTGATAGAATGGAAAAGTCAGACATTACAAATTTTTGTTGTTTATGTACTTAACTGTATGGAGCCTCCAGTATCTTACCTTACTTTATAATCAGTTTGAGAAATGGTGGGAGTCAGATATGGAGTTGCAGAGTTTCTTTGCTTGTGGTTAGAAAGGTAAAAAACCTTTGGTTACTGAAGTGAACATGCTGAGATGTATGTATGTGTTGTGGAATTTTAGTTTTCTTCTTATAGATTCTCACGGTGTGATTTTTGTTTATTTGTTTATTTTTGATACTGGGAATCAGATTTCTTTTAATTAAAAAAAATTTTTAGTGGTCCTGTAAGGAACAGTATGGTCATATGTGGGCTGGCTATTACAGTGTTTGGGAGCACTTCCTTGAGAAGAGGTTACCCATACTCAAAGAGGTTACCCAATGAAATTGTGAATTGAATAGCTTTGTTAACTCGGGGAATGGTTTGCTAAGTCATAATGCAGTGTTTCCCAACACTAACCAGTTTATATCTCACTGCCACGGGTCCTTGTTAAACTCTGTATGCTTAAATTTGTACATGTTGTAAGAACCTTTCTGCAGTGACAGTCAAGGCCATGGCTTGGCTTCAGGAGCTAAAAGGCATGGCAGTGTCTGGGGTATTAAGCTTGCTTTCTACTGAGGACGCCTTGGCTTCTGCTCTCGTGTCACACAGGGCAAAGTTGTGAGGATGAAGACAGAAAGACACATGGCCTACGGAGGTGATACACACTTCTCTAGGTGCCCAAGCTTGTGGGTGTGTTTTTTGACTCTTCATTCAAAAGCATTCTAGTGTATGGATTCAAAGATTGTTTGCCCAGGAATTTAGTAAGTCCTGCGTTTGCCTTCCTTGTTCTTTTTTCCTTTTGTGAAGAAAGAGTTCTTGGGTGAAAGAAAGCTTTTTCCTTCTGTAGCAAAAGCAAAGAAGAGCGGGAACACAGGTGCTGGTGCGTTGATCTATGCTAGGAAGCCTTTGACACTGCCTTTGTGAGTACTGTACCTTGGCATTGTGTGACCCAATATGAACTCTGTAGTCTTCACCAGTCCCACTGTCAACTAACAGATGGTGTTATTTAGGTTGAAGTAGCAGAGGCATGAAGAGAATTTTACAGGAAAAATATCAAGGCTAATTCTTGGGTGAAAATTGCTGCCCTCACTTCTCTTTCATTCTCCACTTTCTTCCTTTTACATAGACTTCTATGTGCATCTTACAAGTTCAGTTCTCCATTAAAGATGACATCAAAAATTTTAATTTTTAATTAGTAGTAAACATACAGTTTCCAGAAAATGCATACCTTGTTCCATTCATCCAGTTCTGCATAGGCAACCCTGGTTTATTCACAGATGTCAAGAGTTAACTGCTTTGCATTGCCCATACGTCATCTGTGTGCTGTGATTGCAGAGTATATGTAGACTCAGTAAATTATCCCCTACTTAGCATTCAGCAACTGGATTACATTTGCCCATGTTTAAAGGTAGCTAATCTTGTCACTCTCTTCTTGCTATGGATTTCATAGCAGAAATCCATATCATAGTGTTTCTGAGCAGTTGATTCATTAGTTTCCCTTTTCTCTGAACTTCTGTGTCAGTTTTGTCATTCCTGGCACTTTATTACGTTTCTAGGCATCATTCTCTTTCCAAAATTTGCCTTTTATCATATGCTGTAAGGTGATTCTCAAGGCATTAGAGTTGAAGCATTAAGGTTGAGTTGTGCTGTTTCATTGAGAAGGGATTAGACAAACACATGTCATATCTTTATTAAATAGAGGCAATTAATAATTCTTAAATTCTCCCTGATTTATTTTACAAAAATGGGAATCTTGGGACTGGGGGTTTAGCTCAGTGGTGTAAGTGCCTGCTTGGCAAATGCGAGGTCATGAGTTCAATCCCTGGTAACAAAAAAAAAAAGAATCTTAGTAGGCTGTTACTATACAGTTCCCTTTGCTGAAAGAAGAGCAACACTTAGGTCACATGTGAAGTGAGAGACCTCATTACTGACAGTCACTCAGTAGTGCAACTAGGAAATACCATAATTTTGGTATCTGTAGGTCATACGTGGACATTGTAAGTACTTTGAAACTTTGAATAGTTTTTTTGGTGGTATTAGGAATTGAACTCAAAGCCTTTATATCAAGCTATATCTGAAGGCCCCCTCTTTTTTTTTTTTTTTTAAACTTTGAGACAGAGTGCTACTAAATTGCCCTGGCTAGACTTTAAAGTTATGTCATCCTGCCAAAGCCTCTCAGAGTTGAGATTACGGACATTTGACACACTGTGCCTGGCATATCTGAATAGTTTCATAGCCTTGGTATATGCTGAAACTGGGGAACACAAACAATTATGAACTTAGGTCCTTGGATAGACACTCCTTTTTTTTTTTTTTTTTTTTTTGGTACTAGGGATTGAACTCACGACCTCGCGCTTGCTAAGCAGGCACTTACGCTGCTGAGCTAAACCCCTGGCCCCTGGATAGACACTCCTACTTCCATTTTTCTCAACTTATTAATCAAGGGTTTTTCTTGGTTGTTAAATTGTGTTCTTAAAAGTTATCTTACACTTTGAAAATATGATTTTCGAATGCAAAACAAACTTTTTGTAGAATGATTGCTTCAGTATAGTAATGCTTGTGTAGGCAGTATGATCGTATTAATTTTTTATTATGTGATACCATGAAATTTGCTGTTAGCCCTTTTGGGGTATACAATTCAGTGGCACTGAGTACATTCATTTCATTTTGCAACGATCACTACCATTTATGTCTAGAACTTTTCTATCCCATATTTTATAAAACGTTAAACAACTCCTTATTTCCATCTTCTTCAGCCCATAATAACACTTCTCTATTTCTTTTATGAATTTGACTAGATGTCTGAGTTACTTTTCTCATTGCTGAGACAAAATACCTGACACCTACAGTGTTGAAAACAGCTAAAACTAGAGATCGATCCCACATGTGGGGTTAAAAAAGGCTGATCCCCAAAACAAAGAGGACCTGAAGCAAGCCACATAAACAAGCTACTCCAGCTCAAAAAATGCCAAGCCCTTAGGTTGCTCTATAGCCAGGTTGCTGGGCAATGGTGTGTCACATGACATTAACTTTCTTAAATATATAAATAAACACACTGCATTGATTAAGCAGTTTCATTCCTCCCATCAGGAGAGACAACTCCACCTGATCCTAGCTTTCTGTGTCTTGTCTATTTCTTCACCTTCTCACCACCCTTCATAATTTTTACCCCAAAAAGTTCAAGCAGCATGGGTTGCAGCAAAATGGCACCCAAACAAGGACTCTGGGCATTAAAAAATTCATTAGCAGGTACAAAAGACAATTTTTGTGTGTGCACAAAAGGGGGAGAAGTGTATCAGTGTCCTCCCCCATCAGTGTCATCAATGTTGAAACCACAAGTATATTGATACCCTCAATACTGAGCTCATTAGTATCAATACTGAGCCCATATCAGGTGTAAAACATGGGACAAAACATACACTTTTCTTTTTGTGGATTTGGATTAGAGAGTATCTTAATGGCTGTAGGCTTGTTGAGGTGATCACAAAAGATTTGGCTCAGAACACTATTTTAAAATCAAGTCCCAAGCAGGAAACACATGGCAGAGCAACAGTAAACCTGATAGAAGTTAAGCCCTCTTATTTTGCTCAGATAAGGAAGGAATTGTAGGGGACAAAAAGGACCCTTCCCCACTAGTGGGGACTCTTTCCCACTAGAGGAGTGTTTCAGTGCAAATTCCATTTGATAGCATTTGATAATCTTAACTGAGCCAAAAGCAGCAATTCCTGCCTTTGAACTCAGACATTTTGCTGCATCAAACTTCCACCTCTCAGAGAGTAGAGCCTTTTTTTTTTTTCTCTTTCCTTTGCGGTTGGCACTGAAAGAAGCCAGATGAGCTGGGGAGTCCATGGAGTCAACATATCCACCCTCTTACTAAACTTTGAGTCCCCAATAACCCAGAACAAGTTATATGTCTTCATAAAGCTGTGCCCTTTAAGTCCCTAAAAGAATTAAAACAAGCTACCAAGACCCTACAGCCACTTTTACCTGAGTCATGGCCCCAAATGATTGGAAAAGAATAGCTAAAGCATGTTTGAATCCAGGTGATTACTTCTTGTGAAAGGAAATTTTTTTGAATTGTGCGTGGGTCAGGCTATTTGCAGTGCCACTCACACATAGCCATTACAAAAGACGTGATAACCGGAGAAGGTGCCTTTGCTGCCATAAATAATCAACTTACTTTTAAATTACAAGTATATGAGCAAATTAAAATAGCTTGAAGGGAACTTCCTTTAAAGGGTGAAACGTCCCTTGATTTGACTTCCATTCATCAGGGTCCTGATGAACCATTTCAAGATTTTGCAGCATGCGGATCTCAGGCTAGTGGAAGGATTATAAGATTGCACCGCTATACCTGTTATGACAATATAGCCAATATCTGTCCTTTTAGCAAAACCTACTATCTGTCCAAAGTGTAGACAAAGATATTCAGTGGGCCTGTTGATGTAGATTCAAAACTGATACGAAAGGCTGACCCATTCTGGGAAACTTCTAATGGAGCCTGCCTTGCCCCGCCGCTGAACAGTGGGGACACTTCTCTTAATTCCTCTCCAACCCTACCCTCTGCTGCCGAGTAGGTTTCTGACCTTTGGTGAGTGACAGAAGACAGCGGAGGCTTAGAAGACCTCAGTCTCTCCTCCAGATTCAGACTAATTCCTAAAATGGGACCCCAAGTTATTTCTCCTGTAGTCCATGGACCTTTGCCTCAAGTAACAGTGGGACTCGTGCTAAGCCACAGCAGTCCCATTTTAAAGGGTTTCCAGGATTTGCCTGGTGTCATCAATGTTGATTATACAAAAAAAAAGTCAAGGTTATAGTTTAGTCTATTCAAAACACCATTCAAGCCATCCAAGACTCGTATTGCTCAAGTGGTCCTCCTTCCCTACAAAATTTACACCTCGTAGTAGACTTCACTTCATAATTCGTACTGTTGACTTTTTAAATTCTACTAAGGGTAAAACTGCAGTAGCAAAAAAAAAAAAATTCAATCAGATAAAAAATCTAAAAAGGGTCCTTTAAAAAAAGTCTTCATACTAAACAATAGAAGAGTCCTGGCCCACTATTCACTTAAAAAATATGCTTATGTTTTTCAAAACAAATGCTAAACGGCCTATGTAGGTACGAGAGTGTGCTACCCGGTTATGTCATAAATGCAAACCACCAAAAAAAAGTTAATTGCAACTTTCAAAAAGCTGATGCTGGGCTGAGGATTTAGCTCAGCAGCACAAGCACCTGCCTGGTAAGCATGAGATCGCAAATTCATTCCCCAGTACCAAAAAAAAAAAAAAAAAAAAAGCTGGGCCAGGGATATAGCTCAGTGGCATGAGCACCTTCCTGGAAAACACAAGACCCTGAGTTTGATTCCTGGTTTAAAAAAAAATAAAAAGCTGATGTTCAGTCCTATAATAATGATGCCTCAGAAACCACTCCACAGCCGATAGACAAAGATGGAGCTAAGACCAACCTGGGACCAATGAAAGAAATTGACTCAGGATGTCCAAACATTGATAACCATAAATAAAAATCAAAAGTCTAAATAGGTGACTAAATATATAAAAATAACTGGGCTAAAAGCTATATTAAAAAACGCAAATGGGGCTGGGGATTTAGCTCAGCAGCATAAGCACCTGCCTTGCAAGCACGTGGTCATGAGTTCGATCCCCAGTACAGATTAAAAAAAAAACAAAAACCACAAATGTTACTAATATTTTTAACATACAAAAATATGTATTGATTACAGATAAATGATTTTATTACTTCCAGATTCTTATAAGAGATCTTTACTAACCTACAAATAATTCTGACTAGTCTATAATTACAAAACTTCTAAAATTATAAAGAATATTATAATTCAATTTGGTCAAAAAATATATTTGAGTACACTCTAATTTTATGTTTACCTAGTTTGTTCAGCTATATATTTCTTTGTCATATTCATAAATAGCTGTTTTTTGAGCTTAACAATTTTCTCTTTTTCTTTTGCATTTTAGATCATTTATTCTAAATTTAATTTGACGTATAGGTGTAAAAAACCTGCTTCTACCTGGGTTGCCAGCTGATCAAAATAATATCAAAATGAATACTCAAAAATAATATCAAAATGAATACTCAAAGATCATCAAAAAATCGCTAAGAGACATTTTAGGCTTAAAAAATTATTGGTCAGGGCTTCCTTTGGCAAATAAAAAAGCACCTGCCTAGAAAGTTATCCCAGCCATTATTTTCATTAACAGAAAGCCCCCAGTGATCTCCATAGCCTTACAAAAGACAGCCCAATAATTGTTATTAAAAATATATTATATGTTTACAGTGGTCATTGTCAAAAAGATTTAGTTTTCTAGGCAATAAGGTTTTTAATTTAAAGATGTTCTAATATAAAGGTGTTCATATGGCTATGACAATTGATTATTATTAACCTTGTGGTATATTAAATATATTCATGCCTCCAGATCTACAGGTCTTCCAAAATATAGAACAGATTATTTATGATGGTAGACTTTCCTTTCAGATTCAGACCTCTGCCATTATCAAAAACTTACAAAATACACATCCCACTAAAGGTCAACAAGTTAATAAAAGCTTCTTATATGTTAGATAAAGATGATAAAAATATGTTAGATAAAAAGGGCCGGGTATTTATGTCAAAATAAAAATTCAGCTGTGTTATAAAGATGTCAATAAAATTGTCATGCTACAATATTATATATAGTTTTAATTTCTAATTTTCTATAAAATATATAACTCATTAACATTCTATAGAGATTTAAATAGTAAAATATCCATGTTTGTTAAAAAACAGTGGTTCCATTTTATGTTCTAAAGTGCTTAGTATTCAAATAAGATAATAATGCTAAGCTTACTTGCCTCTATTATATTATAATGATATCAGTCTTCGAGATGTTCAATGACTGAGGTTTAGAGACCAAAAATTAAAAGTAAGTGGACTAAAAGACAGCTAGTATTTTGGCTCTAAGTTCTCCAAAGTCAATAAAGACCCAAGACATAAAAAACCCTCTACTCCAACATCCTATTCTCAGTGTGTACCAGGTCTTATAACCAAAGAGATTATAAGACCACAAAAAAGGTACACAACAATATATAATGTACCTAAAGAAAGTCACCAAAAAGTGTATATACACACACACATATATATCTCAAGCTTTAATAAGAAACAACTTGGTCAATCAGTGGCTGTGACTCATCCAGACTAATGATCCTGACAAAAATACTAAGAGGTGTTATGCATGGTTCCAAGATAATTCCTAAAAAATTTAATTGACCTTAATAGCAAAAATTAATAGCATTAATTTTAATTAATGTAGGTCTCACTTTAACTTGGTCATGTATATCCAGCGAAAAAGCATAACCACATACACATAATAAGTCATCTACAGAGTCCTCCAAACACAGCTCTTCCAACTTTATTTAAACACCCTTTGATTGCAACTACAAAAACAAGAAAGGGGAAGATGTGGAGAGTGGCTAGAGTAGAGATTGATCCCACTTGCCGGGCTAATGCAAGACTGGTCCCCAAAACAAAAAGCATGGTACAAGCAAGGTACAAACAAGTTGCTCTAGTCCAAAAAAACACCAAGCTCTTAGGTTGCCCTATAGACAGATTGCTAGGCAGTGGCATGTCACGTGACATTGACCTCCCTAAATACATAAAAGAACACACTGCATTGATTGAACAGTTCCTTTGGTCCCATCAGCAGAGGGTTCTGCTTGTTTCCAGCTTTCTGTCTCTTCTCTATTTCTTCACCTTTTTTTTTTTTTTAACCAGGGATCAAACTTACAACCTTGTGCTTGCCAGGCAGGCGCTTAGGCCGCTGAGCTAAGTCCCCAGCCTGTTTCTTCACCTTTTTGCCACCCTTCATGGTCCTCACCCCAAGAAGTTCAAGAGCAGTGTGGACCGTGGCACCACAGTTAAAGAGGGAAAAGTTTATTTGGCTCACAGTTTGTAGAACTTTCAGTTCATAGGTGACTGGCTCCAGGGCAACGGGACATCACAGAGGAGAAATAGTTCGTAGAAGGCAGACAGCAACAAGCAGAGACTTCCTTCTGTGTCTTACATCTTGTCTGGAGTAGGGCAGCCTTTATTCTTGCATTGTTCCATGAGTCAGTTCTAGCACCACATACCCTATCTCCAGCTACTTCTGAAAAGCTCCACATTGACCACATAAGGCTTTGGGGAGACACCTAGATATAAACCATAACCCTAGGTAACATATATCAGTGAAATCATGAAACATTTCTCTTTTCATGTCTGACATTTTGCTTAGCCTACTGTTCTGAAGATTCATCTGTATCACAGGATGTATCCTTTTTAAGGCTAATGCATAATTTATGTGTATACCATATTTTATCTGTTCCTCTTTCAGTGTACATTTATTTCCACCTTGTGATTGTTGTGAATAATGCTGCTATGCACATTAGTGTTCATTAACTGTTCAAGTCCTTGCTTTCACTTTTTAAGTATATCTAGAATGAGAATTGAAGTAATTCTGTGTTTAAGTTTTTTGACGAAGTGTCATATTGTCATCCACAGTCGCTGCACCATTTCATATTCCTACCATTAGTGCACCAGGGCTCCAAGGATTCCAGTGTCTCCACATCCTCAACTGCACTTGTTTCTGATTTTGCTTTATTTTTAGAGTATCATCCTGATGCTTATGAGTATATGGTTTTAATTTGCTTTCTTTAATGAAAACTATCATTTTTCGTTCATTTATATTTGAAAGTGTGTTATTTTAAATGTATGAACCATATATGAGCAGTGTAGAAATATACTCTTGAAATGTCTAATCTCTTCAGTAAGTTTCTGGCTAACAAAACTATTGGAGAAGAATTGGCTTTTCTTTTTCCTTCTCCTTCACTTTCCTTCATTCCCTCCCCAAGGCTTTACGTGTGCCAAACAGGCACTCTACACTGAGTTTCACTTGCAGCCCTCTCTTCCTTTCTGATTTTTTAAAAAAGTACTTACAATAATGTTGAATTTTTGAGAAGCAAAATTTCTTCATCAAATTTGGTCTGACTGCTTTATAATGAGAGATTATATAATTGGGGTTAGGATATAGGTACATGATTTGGTTGTTAAAATAATTCATAATCACATTTTAAAAATCAGTAATATTGAAAGTTGGTAAATGCCATTAGGCTAAACATTTTAGAAGTTGAATGTTTACAAAAGAGCTCTGTGAGCTCCTCATTTAATGCCTGTTTGTAGACTATCTCTATTTCCTTGGGTTTCTAAAAGACGGTAATGTAAGGCCAAAGCTTAGTTCTCAAGAATATCTAATATGGTACTTTATTCCCACAAGTAAAGATGTCAACTAGCAGAACACACTTATCAGACTAGGATGCATGATTGGGACAACAATAAACTATTTTAAATTGAAGATTTAAATGGAGATTTTTGGGAAGTTTAAGGTTTTTTGTTCACTTTACTTCTTGCATAGTTTTTTTAATCAATATACATTATTTATTGTGGATTTACAGAACTGTAACTGGTTCTTGAAACTGAGATGATTTTGAGATGGTACTTTGATGTGGAAGCAGGAAAGGGCAGAAGATGGGTTATGACATAAGAGGGGACTGATACAAGGCTATTTGAGGGGCTTATAACAATACGTACATGATAGTGCTTTAATTCTGGAAAGTTGTGAGTTTTGCATGCTTTTTTTTCACTCACAACTGTTCTTCTAGGCCTAAAAGTCTAGTTTACTAATGCTTGGCTGAGAAAAGTCAAGTAGGTACTGTATAGAACACCAAATTGCTGTTAGATGATTTGACTTTAATAGTAAACTCCCTGTTCATTTAGAATGATTCGGCATGTATTGATGCTATTTTTTGTAAAACTTTCCTAACACACATCTCCTTAGAGTGTCATTAAAAACAAGCAGTGAATAAAAATCATCTCATGTTTAATGTAAAAGATACAGATACCATTTGGAACTTTGGAATATTAGCAAAAATTATACTTTTTATTATATATGTCTTTTTGATTCTAGTTCAGTGTGGTATAGAATTGATACACTAGTAGCTCCAAATAGCAACATATACTTTTTTATGTTCCAAGACAGCTGGGAAAGTAAGTAATTGATAGAATAGTACTAGTAAATGAAGATAAAACATTTGACACTTCTCCTTTTACTTGTAGCTCTGATACTTTGTCTTTCTGCCCTTAATATGGAGTCACTTACTCAATCTCTAAAAATTGCTATTAAAAGAATTAAGAGACTTTAGTTTATTTTTGTGTTTATTTTTGTCACTCTGTGGTATAGATTAACATGTCCCCCTCTTCCTCCTTTAGAACAACTCTGCTCATGGTGATTTCTTGCAAAGTAATGAGACCAATTTAATAGAACAAGCCCCAATACCTCAGGATGGACCTACTGTGGTACCTCATAGAACTCAGCGAGAAGGTATGGTCCCTGTATTTATTGTAAACCTGTAGCACAGTACCTTTTACACTGGTTGACTCTCTCTTTTTTTTTTGGAGTGGAGTAATCATACTGGTACTAGGTTCTATTCAAAGCCAGTCCTCCTGGTTCTGCACTCCACATTCTGGGCTCTTTCTTGCTTTGCAGCCTTGGCTTCTTCTTTTTTTTTTTTTTTTCTTTTTTGGTACCGGGGATTGAATTCATGACCACGTGCTTACCAGGCAGGCGCTTATGCCACTGAGCTAAATCCCTGGCCCAGCTTTGGCTTCCTGTAGCCTGCACTTCTCCACTGTATCTTATAGTCAGTTGTTTTTGGATCTACCCTAAAAGTAGTCATACCCTTCCAGAGAGCAAAGACTTTATCCTGTTCCCAAAGTATTTCATTAGTACTTTATATATAGCATATGCTTGGTGTCTATCCAAAAATAAGTTTTAGAGAGTTCATTGTAATGTGTTTTTAACACATTCACAAGGCTATAATTTGTACGCCTCACTGCAGGTGGCTTGAACCACCAGTGGCATATGCATGACTGCCCCATTGGTTGGCTTTTTATTAATTTTATTAGTAAAAAGACAGATAAGGGGATTAGATAAAGGGATTAGATCCATTTATACTACCAGTCAGACAGTTTGCCCAATTGGACAGTCAGCAATGTACCACTGGTGGTTTAAGCTAGTGGGAATGTGTTACGGGGGCTGGGATAGAAGAGTGAACGTATGATGTCATCTAAAAAGATACTGAGCTCAGATCTCTTCACATTTGGGGAGTCTACTAATCTGTACTGGGAGGTTTTTGTTTTGTTGGGGGGTTTTGTTTCATTTTTTTCTTTCTTTCTTTTTTTTTTTTTTGAGACAGGGTCTTGCCGTGTAGTTCAGACTGGCCTTGAACACTGGGTAGCCTCGTCTGGCCTCAAACTCATGGCAATCCTCCTACCTGAGCCTCCCAAGTGCTAGGATTATAACTGTGTGCCACCGTGACTGGCTGTGGGAGAAATAGTGAAATTGAAAATGTGGGTTGCTGTCAAGGCTCTAAAAGAACCCAAAGAAACAATAACCATCATACTCAGATACAACTCTATATTTACGACACTATGTGTCCATTAGTAACTCTTCTGTGTAACATATTTTTCATGGATCTGAATATTTAAGTAAAACCATTTACATGATTACCACTTCTGTTCAAGATGATCGCAGCACTCTTGTCTCTTCAGTTAGACTACCTTAATCATAGATTTCCACTGAACTCATTGAATATATAAATAACTAATAAATGTTCTTTTGTTTTAATAAAAGTATAGAAAAATGTAAAGGCTATCAAAATGCTACCAATTAACTGTAAGATAGTGTTATAGATGATCTTAAATTCCTAACTTAAAAAAATACACATAATACGTGCTCTTTTACTTTGTGAGTGTTATGACCCTCTTATTATCCATCCCTTCCCATGTACCAGTTGTGAACCTATGGTATGCATGCCGCAGCAGGCTGTTCATGTCGTTGAACGCTCTAAAAGGTTTGCCATCCCCGCTATATGCTCTCCTTTTGTAGCTTACCTTGATTTTGGTAGATAACAGCAAATATAACTTGAAATTCAGGCTAAAGCTATAGCCATGTTCCCATGTCATATAATGCCATCATGACATTATCTGCTAAGCTACACTGGGATCTGACCCCTCCAAAAAGAACCCAAAACCCAAGGTCCCCCACCCTTGAGCACAGTGTTTTATAGAGGCAGAGCTGCTTTATTTCGGAATCTAGATTAATTCTGGAGGTTTTTGTTTAATAGCGTCATTCTTTATGTTAATACACCAGTTTTTGGAAACAACAAACATACCCAGCCCTACTTTAGCATTTGTGATACGACACAGGTTCAAGGATTCACACACTTTTCACGTGGCTTTTGAGATACTTTTTTTTTCTCCAGAAACAGCCCACCAAACACTAGATATTTTGTAAATTGGCCCAAAGTACTAGCTGTGATCTTTCCTGTTTATTAAGAATGCCTGGTTCCTTGCATATTTCTGTATTTTATGCCTTTTTGTTGCTCACGTTTCACGATGTATTACAATCTTCATTTCCTCCTCTTACTTTGTCACTTTGTACATGGGTTCTTCATGTGTCTTCACTTCTTCCTCTATAGCAGAACTGAATCAGTTGTTTTTGTTCCTCATCTCTTGCTACCCTGAATCAGAAACAATCTACTCTGTTGTGTTGCATTACTTTCCTAACCTCATCTTTGTGACCTTTATTAGACTCATTGTCAGCCTTTGATGTTACTTCATTCATTATAAAGTACTACTTCTGTCGATAGCCTGAGCAGCACTCTGTTTTTATTTTTAAGTCCTTATAGTAACATTTAGTATATGAGCTCTTTTCAAACTGTGACTTTTCATTTTATTTCTTAGAATGATATTTTTCACCAAAGGAGGTGTAAAATCAATAGTTGAGTTTTTACATTCTTTACTTCATGAATAAACTGATTAGTTGAATTCAGATGAACTGTTTTTAAGTTTAGTGTTATTTATGTCCACTGTTTTATCTTTGTAACTATAAAGAATTTTGCTACAGTGAACCTTCATCATTATAATGTTCATTTTGTATTATTAATGTGTGACATTAAGGATCACACTTGCAAAAAATTTAATTTCCAGTTAGAAGTTTTTGCCAGTTTGTTATTACTGTTAAGTAGTTTTAAAAATAGATATTTTTTAGTTTATGCCTTTTGTGTATAAACAAATGTTTGTTAAAAGTGCTGTATTTAATAATCTGAGTAAGTTTTCAAGGTTATTATGAAGAACATATCTTTAGGCATCTTTTATTCTTTTCTATCTCTAGTGTTAGCAGAGTGCTTGATTGTACTTGGGCACTCAGCATGTCATATGTATACAGAAAAAAATCACTTCATGAATGTTTGATATGTTTCTATGCTTCTGTTTTATTTATTTGAGGCCAGTAGTAAAGATAAACCACTTAATTATTAAGCATTTGTCAAGTTATAAAGTACTTTGGGTAACTGAATTGTATATCTAGTCTCTAAACCATAAGTCAGCATGTGTGTGTTTTTTCTTTCAGCTGTACACATTGAGAAGATAATGTTGAAAGGAGTCCAGAAAAAAAGGGCTGACAAATATTGGGAGTACACTTTCAAAGTAAGCTATTCTCACCCACACCAAAGATAATCTCACATACCCTGTTAAGTGATCTTTGGAAGAACTTAATGCCAGGCAGGTTTGCTAATTTAAATAAAAAAAAATTTATTTTTATAGTTTTAATTAATGGAATGTGCCATTTTCCTGTGTGTACACTGACTTGCTAAGTTTTGTTTTTTTAAAACTTGTATCACTGTAAAATTATTCTGACAATTGTATTATAAAGAAATGTTAACCTTAGATTTAAGGAGACAATTAACAGTAGTAGCAAACACTTTCACTAATATTTTTAAAATCAAGACCACAAGCCTGTGTTTCCTAGCATTTTTTCCCTGACATTTTTCTCTTTCTCTCCTTTCTTGATGTTTTTAGTCCCTGCTTCATTGCCTTCACTTCTGTAATTTCTCTGTTGCCTGTACTTTAGTCAGCTGTCTCATTTACCATGGAGCCCAGCTCTGTTTCTATTAGTGCCACAATAAGACTTGCAGGACTCTTTTATATCTGTTCATTATGGCATGGATTTCTTGTCCTCACCTTGCTGATTCTTCCCCACTGTGGCTTCATTGTAGTGTCCTTTCTCCTAATGTTGGATTATAGGTGAGGCCATGAGAATGATCCCATGTTTCTGTGTGCTACTTTGCTTCAGTTCCTCAAAGGCAGTGCTTGCCAATATCTTCTGGCAGTAAACCTCCAATACAATGTTTCCTCCTTTGTCTGAGGTCTTATATAGACATCATACTTTCGTAGATCCTTCCAGTAGATTAATACCATGTAGAGAATGGGAGTCTTCATCCTTTGCCATCCCAACTGATTTGACTTACTCATTACATTTGTCGAATGAATTTCAAAGGCCTAGCTTCCACTTTGAGGGAAGAATATTCTCTATTTTCAGGTTTTTTTAGTCCTAATCTCTACATAGCTCCCTTATGGTATGTTTTCGTCTACGATACTCAGGCATGCTGGTTCTTCCTTTGTTGCTGGAGCTTACAGCTTATTCCTTTCTCAAGACCACACTGTCCTCTCTCTCTATGCCAAGGCGTAGCTCATAGTTACCTCAAATAATCCCTGCTCTGGGGGCTTTCTTGACACCTAGCTACTCACATTTCAGACCTATTCATCTTTGAAGCACTAAACACTGATAGTAATTCTTATATATGTATTTGGTTTTTATCTGTCTCTAGGACTGGGCTGTGAACTTAGCCAGTGGAGACTTTCATTATCTCATCTGTTCCTGTATCCTCTGATAAGAGTCAGAACAGTACCTGCCACGGTAGCTGCTCAACAACTAAATATTTTAAGACATTTAAGACGTGTTAAAAAGATTGATTTGAGGGGTACTAGGTAAAATTTCTTACACAAAAATTTTAAGTATGTTATTAATTGATACAATTAATTGATAAGGCGTAGTTATTAGCCACACTCAAATATTTATTTAGCTCAGATATATAGAGCATAAATTATTTCTAGGCCATAACTGAGTCCACAAAGTTAAAAGTGTCAAGAAGGTGGAGCAGCACTAAGTAGGTTCCAGTTCTGACTCGTTTTTCCTTAGGTCATACCTTGAGGGTCACTTTTCTGAGCTTTGGTTTCTCCATCTGAAAATAAAAGTAATCATACCTGCTGCAAACATCTTACTAGAATTTTAAAGATTTGAGATAAAGATGAATCTCTTTATTAAGTATAAGTCTTCCCAAAATAATAAATTATACTACCAAAGATGGGTGGTATGGTCTAGTTATTTCTCCTAATGTCTATTTATTAAGTGTCAGGAGATAAGGCTATAATTTTATCTTTGTTATGCATAGATTGTACTGTCAGAGTGTCATGTTACTCAAAAAACCTACAAACATTTCCTTTTAGAAACATTACCAATACAGTAACATTTTAAGACTATGTATTTTTTAAAATGCAATTTAAAATGAATTTCTATTAGAAAACTTGGCTACAATATGTCAGTATACAGTTTAACAATTTTGAAGAAATGATGACAGTGCTAGATGAACTTTATATTTCTGTTACTCTTAATAAAATTTAAGTAAGCCCCTTTGTTTTACACGTGGCTTTTTTTCTAGGCAGTTCATGTGTAAGCAATAACCATTGCAATATGTGTGTTTTTTTTAAATCAGGTAAATTGGTCTGATCTTTCAGTCACAACAGTAACAAAAACCCACCAAGAACTACAGGAATTTCTACTGAAGGTAAAATTATAGATTTTTTTTTGTTAAAATCATTTTTACATAATATACAGAATCTAAAAACTTCATATCAAAAGAAAACAGATAAAAGTTGGCTCCAAACTCTGAATGCATATGAGCTGTAAACATACCATGTTACCTCAGTATAAGTGTTCTTGCCTTACGTTACCAACATAAGGAAATCATGGAGAAGTTTTCATGTCTTAAGAAAATGGAACCTTATTCGTAGTTCCTTACAGAAGATGTACATTGTTAGTGGCTGCTTGCAAGGGCACTTCCAGTATGTCTGCAAAATGAGATGGGGCCTGTTTTCATATGGTACCTAACAACTATTCAGCTCCCTCTGTGAACTTCCCTTAATCTTCCTCCATCTTGTTTCCTGAGTTCTGGCTCCCCATTCTACTCCTTCCTGTTTGCTAAAATCTTTAAACTGTTGAGAATAAGAAGATAATAGGAACATACAAATTTACAGAGGAGAAAGATATCTTAAGATCATTTCTTAAAATCCTCACCTGTTTCTTTTAAATACTAATTAAGACTTTATTAAAAAAGAATATAAGTAGAGATAAATGATCAATAGATTGCTATTTCTTACTAAGCATTTTTTGTTTCTTTGTTTTTGGTGGCACTAAAGATTGAACCTAGGACCTTCACAGAGTTGCTCAGTTGCCCTGGCAAGGCTTGAATTTGTGATCCTCGTGTCTCAGCCCTTCGGAGTGTTAGGATTACAGGCTGGCACCAACACATCCATCTTAATTATTAATAGGGAGATGAAGCAGTCCAAAAATAAGAAGCATTTGCAACTCAATTATTAACATTTTGGATAAATATAGTTAGTGAACCTATGCTATCTGAAATTTTCAACCTAGTGTTGGTTTTTAAGTTGTTTGCTCTTCGTATCTGTTCTTTGCAGATCATATCTCTTTTCATTCTTAAATCCACAAGAGACTGTTTCCCATTAAGGCTTTGAGGAACATACTACCGGCTGCTTCTCTGAGGAGAATATAGTTTGAAATGCTGTCATCTGGGGTTTTTGTAGTCTCTGAATGAAATAACACACAGAAGTGACTTGAGTAGTTACATTTTCCAGTGGCTTATTTTAAACTAAGCTGTCTCAGTTAAGGGTCAAGGAGTCTTCACTCAGTCAAGTGAATGACCTGCCTGCATATGAAGATGAGGGTGAGGTTTGTTTTAGTTTCAAGAAGCCTTGTGCCTCCGGTATCAGACAGTTTAATAAAGAATAAGACAGTTGTATAAGGAGTTGAATTTTGAGCACTTTCTTCCATCTGCTGGACTCAGTCTTAGGGATAGAAGAGTGCCACGTGAAAGAGTAGGTGCATCCCAGCTAGGCCCCAGCAGTGAGACAGCACACCCCATTGGAGAAAATAAGCTCCTGCCTGGCATTCTGGTTGAGGAAGTTAAGTTGGCAGGGCTGCACCATCCCACCTCCACATGCACTTTGAAAATCTCTTCTACTTATTTCTGCCTCTCATCTCTTGATAGTATAAATTTATCAAAGTTCAAGGCCAGGTAAACACAAGCAGCCATCATTTGGATTAAGGAACAACATACTCTTATTTCCCTTCTTCTGTTGATTTTCTGTGACACAATTCTAATCCTGGGAGGGGGAGTTGCAGGGGACCCAGCGGAGGCTGAGAAGCACTGCCATGTGTCACAGTCTAGTAACTTGACACCAGTTTTCCTGTGGGGTTACTACTCCTTGTCATCTCACTGTGAGATCAGTGAGAGAGCACACAGCTCACCCCCAGCCAATGTCCTGGCTCCCAGGCAGTCTCCGTTCTTACTCAGTTTCCTTCTCTAAGCTTCAGCTGTCCTGTGTCTTGACAGATTTAGTAACCCAAGTTTTTCTAAAAGCTAAGTGTTTTAAAAAAACATACAGCCCCAAATAGGTAATTAACTCTTCAGAATTGTGGTAATTAATGACCCTCTCTTTCTAGCTAACATTTGAATATTTCAGTATTTTTCTAAAATAGGTATACATGCCTCTCGTAATGTGAAATAATCTATAATGTGTACTTCCAGAAAGTTTTTCCTTTTTTTACTTTTCCTTTCTTTAACATCATTTACAGAAATTCAAGAGCTAAACTTGTCCTTTTGACAGCTGTGCAGACTAACGTCTTTTAGTTTGTGTGTATGCTCTTGAATTGCACTTTGTTTGCTGCAGTGTGGAGAAGTGGATGTGTCAAGTCTTCTTTCTCTCATGGGATAGCAGCTTTTGACTGTGTATCTGACGCCATCCTTCATTGTATTTTTCTTCACATTACTAGAAACTCAGCTCTGTGCAGGCAGGGTTTTTGTTCCCTTATTGCTATATCCATAGTGCCTAAAAAAGATCTGGGAAGAAAGTAGGAGTTTGAGCATTAGAAAAAGTAGGAATTGACTAGATGAACAAGACGTATTAGAAAAACTGAATTGTAATGAGGTTTTATTTGTAAATTAAGCCTCAGTGTTTTTAACAATAAATTTATATTGCTGCATACAAAAACCTTTCATTACTCTGAGCTTGTGCTGAGGCCCAGGCGGGACTTCAGAGGTGGGAAGTGAGGTGTGCTAGAGCTGAGGTGGAGCAAGAAGAAAATTCAAACTAAGGGACTAGAATATAAACACCACAATTTAGAGCATATATTTTTTTTTTAGCAGATATGCTTCTTTAGGACTGGAAATTAGAGATAAAAGCCATTTGAGAATAAATTAGTTTTCAAATACTAATGGTTACATAGTCACATTGCCTAGCAATGTGTGTGTGCTGTCGGAGCGAGCACCTGCCTAGTAATGTGAATAGTGTCACTGACTTGGTGAAAATTAATGTACATTACTGTTGCTTTCAGTGTTTAGAACAGTCATCAGTGATTTGATAAGTAAAATAGATTATTTTCACTAATGCTGATTTTCCTTAGTTGTGTACAGATATTCCGTGGAAATTGTTTAATATTGGTGATATGATAAATGCCATGTGAATGATAATGATAGTATCAAAGTATAAATATTGGGATGAATAGTCAACACATTTCTGTGTTGGAAAAATTTGTCAATCTAGAACTCGTTTCTTAGCATTATGGTCAGAGGACATGATTTCCATAGCCAGTGTGTAGGTGTCATCAGATCTTTCAATCTTACCAGGTTGGTTAATGAACCAGGGGAGCTTCGTTCTGGCAGACTACCTTGAGTCCATACTCTAGTGTGCCCAAAGTTAATAATGGTTTATGCTACGTTTGTTATATGGTCCATTATTTTCAGTTTTTGACTTAGAATGCTTATTTTTCAGAAGAATATTTACTTGGGATTCTAAAATGAAGGGTCTGTATATACAAATCCATTTACATAGTTTTTATTCCTATAACTGTTTAGATAATGTGTTAATGATTCTGGTCATAATTTTCTTTTTTTTTT
>PVJX010007404.1:0-71327 GCA_004027295.1 Dolichotis patagonum | reverse complement strand
CTAACCACTGGCTCTGGGTTTCTAGCTGGTCAGTTAGCCAGAAGTGCTTGGGTCAGGTGTCTAAGTGTGGGTCGGTCAGCACGGGGCAGGGAGCACAGCATCCTGCTCTCTGAGTCTGCTCTTTCTTGGGGTGAGTGAAATTTTTTTTTTTAGTGGTACTGAGAATCAAGTCCAGGGGCACTGTCCACTAGGCTACATCCCCAGTCCAGCCCTCTTTATTTGAGACAATTACTAAGTTGCCTTAGTTGGACTCCAACTTGCAATCTTCTTGCCTCAGCCTCCTGAGGCAAGAAGGCACATAGCTGGAATTGCTCCTGAGGCACATAGCTAGAATTGCAGGTGTGCACTACTATGCCCAACTCAAGTAAAGAGGTTTTTAATTTTAATTTAATTTAATTTTTCTTTTTAAAGAGAACGTGACTATGACAGTAACTTAGAAAGAGGTCCTGCCTGGGGCAAGCTTGCATGGCTTGGTGCTCAGCCCATCAGCCTCTGCTTCATGAAATCCCACCAGGAATGGACAGGAATACCCTCTTGCATCACACTGACCCAATTCCTGAGCCTCGGTCCCCGCTGGGTGTTCCTCAGCTCGGGCTCCAAAACCTCCCAGGAGGAGTTTTCTCCTGTCCTGCCCTGGCTGTATCCCTCTGATATCATTCTGCATCTTGGCCAAGCTAGTGATACTAACAACTGTAACTTGGAATGCATTGCTAACCCATCTATCAGGCATAGGCAGCAGGTTTTACATGCTCATGGACAAGTTAGGAGTAGGTGCTCTTAAAGCCCCATTTGACAGGCGAATAAAGTGAGTTCTCTTAAGATAAGTGACCTTGCCAAGGTCACACAGACAGTGAGGATTGAAACACATACATCCCTGAAGTTTGTGCTTCTCCTGTTCAGAGACAGTGCTGCTGTCCAGTCTGAGTTGTTTTTTTGCTTCATCCTGTGCCTGCCAGGTGAGAGTCTGATGCCTTCTTTCTAAGGTGCACAGCTTTGACCTCTTTGCCTGTCCTGCTTCAAGTTCCTTTAGGCTAGGGGTTCTCAAAATGTGGTTCTTGGATCTCTGGCATCAGTAAAACTTGGGAATTTGTCAGAAATGCACATTCTTAGAGTCTCCTAGACCTTCTGAATGAGGAACTCTGTGTTTTGACCAGGCCTCCTGCTTTGACAAGGTTCTGCTGCCTGAGAACCACTGGAGAATGCAGGGGAAAGCTGCAGCCTGCTCATTCCACTCTCAGGTGGCTGCAGATACTGGCTTCAGAAAGTGATATTTTTGGCTAAGTGTTTTCTTCTTCTTTTTCTCCTCCTTCTTGTCCTCCTGCTCCTCTTTCTCTTCCTCCTCTTCTTCTTCCTCCTCCTGCTCCTCTTCCTCCTCCTCTCCTCCTCCTCTTCCTCTCTTCTCCTTCTCCTTCCCCTCCTCCTCCTCCTCCTCCTCCTTCTTCTTCTTGTGTGAGGTCATTGCTTTCTCATCACATTTGTTAGAAATGACTCAGGTTTGACTTAAGGGAAAGTGTGAATTCCTAAACTGTCACACTATTATTATGTTGTGACACGTGCATTGCCTAAAAGAGAGTGAAAATAGACACAAAAAATCCAAACTATGGGTCTTAGCATCTGTTGGGGAGGACTGTGAATGCAATCACCTCCTCAATCAATGTACTTGAAATCTGTCTCCTCTGTGTTGGTGCAGCCCTCCACCTGCCTGTCAGTGGGTCAGGGAGGCACAGACACCTCACTGATAACTAGGATTTGGGGTTCCAAGGGTCGGGGCCTCAGGCTCTTCTTCAGCATAGCCCTAGGCTGCACTACTTTAATCTCCTTACCATGCACAGCCATGAGTTTGAGTCCAGGTTCTGACACTTACCTGCCATGTGATCTTGAGAAAATCACTTGGCTTCTCTGGGCCTGATTTTTCCATTGAGGAATAATACTAAGTCCTGATTTACTGTCTTGTCGTGAAGATGGATAAAATGTATATAATACAATAAATGATGGCTACTATTACTACTGGTTTCCATCCTTAACTTGTAGACTGCTCCAATCTCAAAAAGTCATAAAGCTAAGGCTGCTTCTCTGTTACTGACTTCTAGTTACTGCAGGGCCTTCATCTTTCTAATGCCTTCTAGGAGTTCACATCTGTGACTTCGAATTTGTGCTGTTTCTATCAGTTTATCTGGGATCTGACCTTGAGTACTAGACACTGCTCAGGTCTCCTGCTGTTTGCTCTTGGCCTGGTCTCAACATTCTTTGTTCTGGCTTCATGTCCTATCCCCAGGGCACATCTCACCAGAGTGAAGTTCTGGCTCTGTTACTCCCTAGTGGTGTAACTTAAGATAAAGGATTTAATCTCAGTTCTGTCATCTGTAAAATGGAACAATTAACGCCTCTTTCTCAGGATTTTCTAAGGAGTAAATGCAATTGTGTTTGTAATCATTTAGCGTGAAGATTGATGTTTATTACTTCTCTTCTTCTGCCTATGCAGTAAATCTCATAATCATTCTGAACTATGTATACTGATATTTAAAAGGAAAAAAATAATCTTCTCTATTTGTAGCTGAGATAGCCACACAATATTCAATTCATCCTTTCTCTCTAAGTATTTTGAGCTTAGCTGGGTGAGGGAGAAATAGCAATAAGCCAAATGCTTTTTTATCTCCCTTGCAGCTAGATATCACCATGCATCTATGTCTTGGCCAAGATATGAAAGGAAAGTGTTTGGTGGCAGTTTGGATATGCTGAAGTCCTAACCTCCACAGATTTGACCTTATGTGGAAATAAGGCCTTTGTTAGACGTAGTCAAGCTAAACTGAGGGTATTGGGGTGGGCCATAATCAATACAACTAGTGTCTTTATTTAAAAGGACAATTTGAACTCAGAGACAGACAAATACAGAAGGAGGATGACATGAAGACACATAGGGAAAGACGGGGAAGTGACTAGAGCAATGTACTTGAAGTCAAGGAATGCTAAGGATAGAGACTACATGAAGGAAGAAAAAATTCTTCCCGGGAACTATTAAAGAGAGCATGGCCCTGCTGACACTTTCATTGCAGACATCCAGTCAACAGAACTGTGAGAAAATAAATTCCCATTGTTTTGGCTACCAGTAATTGGCAATTTGTTCTAGCAGCCCTAGGAAATTAATATGGGTAGAATTTGGGGAAACCTGAATAAAATGGTGGACATGAAAGTATTTTTGCAAACCTTCCAATTCTATGCACATATAGAACATTTTTGTTTGTGTTTGTTTAAGTTTGGGTTTGAACTCTATCATTGAGCCACACCACCAGCCTAGATTTAGGTTTGAATCTGGATTCCATCCTACTTGCTGTGTAATTCCTAGGTAAGCTACTGAACTTCTTTTATCTGTAAAATGAAAACAACTATAGATTCTAGGGTATAGGATTGTCATAGTAATTCAACAAGATAACATATTTAGTAGTGAAAAATATAAAGCCACAGCCTCTCAATACCCAATCTAGGATGTAGATCTTACCACTCTGCTTACATATTATCTTTGACAGATCACAAATAGACTGGATTCTGGTTCATTCCTTCTTGCCTATTCACTCAGTAAGCATTCAAAATATACCTACTTTTTTGCCTATTACATATCAGGTGATGAGAAAAGCAGGTGAGACCTAGCCATACCATAGTATCCATTGAAGCCAACTCAAAGACTGGTTTAAATGAGAGCCAGTGGTTCCTTCTTAGCCTGAGCTTTCCAGGTTTATGCCAAGGCTGTCCTGATCTACTCCTGTGACAATCTGTAGATGTTAGTTCTTAGGAGAACTTTGCTCCTTGGGAGAGAAGACAAGGATGTTTATTCCCATTGTATGACATGCAAATGACTACTAATCTCCTAAAGCAAAAACCTGCAACTGACTCTCCTAACAGGCTGCCTCTTGAAAGGCTGCTCCTGTGCATAGAAGGGATAAAGCATACATGCAGAAGGGCCAAAAAATGGTTTGAATGCTTTCAGTTCACAGGGAGAATTCAAGCCAGACAAGCAGGCTTGAATTCAAGGCATTCAGGAAGAATGACTCACCGAAGACGCTGTTATGTGTGACTCAGATGGGTGGGTTGCAGAAAATGGCCCTCCGCTGACTTCTTGGTCACTTTCCTGTGTCCTATGAGCATGTTCTGATTAGATTGTATAGAGTATTCTAGGGAGATACAGAGACAGGACAAGAAGTATTTTTGCTTTTAAAAAGTCTATAGCCTCGAAGGTGCATGAACACGAGTGTGATTTGAATATGTCACACTACTGATTTGAAATGCTGCCTTCATTGTGTACCAACTTCTCCCATCATGTGTACAAGACTGTTCTAGAATATTTTCTCTTTTTTTTTTTTTTTTTGAGATAGGGTCTCACTCTGCAATTCAGGCTGGCCTTGAACTCACTATGTATCGCAGGCTGGTCCCTAATTCACAGCTATCCTCCTGCCTCAGTCTCCTGAGTGCTAGGATTATGGGCATGTGCCACTACATCTGGTATTAGACTATATTCTATTCTTCCACTGTCTTCCTGTTCTAGTGCCACGCTGGTTTGTTTGTTTGTTTGTTTTGTACCAGGAATCAAACTCAGACCTTTCACTTGCTTGTGCTGCTGAGCTATATCCCCAGCCCAGCCATGTTTTATTAAAGGTTGTGGCCTAATAAAAACTTTTGGATATGTGGTAGAGGAAGTTCTTTCTTCTTACCAATAATGGCTTGACTGTTCTTGAATAACTGTTTTAGATAAATGTTTTGTTTTGTTTTGTTTTGGTACTGAGGATTGCATACAGGGCACCATCGCGTCTGGATCCAGATGAATTTTTGAATTAGCTTTTGAGTAACACAGCTATTGAATCTTCCAGCGCAATCTTGTGTATGCTAAGCACTCAGCACCCTGAAGAGCCAAGCTGTCAATCCCTGTCCCTGGGAGTTACAAAATAACTGACAAGTGTCACCAGACAAGAAGTGGAAAACAACAGGAAATCAGCTATAGGGAGCAAGAGTCAAATGAGCAACGGGTCTACCTAGTTAGACATAAATGCTCTTAATTCTCTCTTACCTTGGGGCTAGAAAAGCCATGGGAGGCGCAAAAGAGCGGTGACATTGTACTGGATTTTGGTGGATGAGCCAGAGCCAGAGTTTGTCCGTAAAGAAAAGGAGAAATGCTTTAAAGTGACAGACAGCTTCTCGGAGGAGACACATTTCCCTTGAGGACTACAAGTTTGTCAGGTTCAGAGGGAAAGGAGAGAGGAATCGTCCCAAACAGGAAAATGCACCCCCCAAAAAAGCCCGCCTTCCAAACATATTTGAGCTGAGTTTTGAATTGGTGAAGTCAGAGAAGAAGCCTGGAAGAGGCCATTAAATGAAAAGGATTTTATTAGAAAATAACACAAAGTGATGAAATTTGACCTGGGTTTCCCGAGGTCGAGTTAGCACTCCTCGAGGCAGAGAAGACAGAAGACATCACTGAGTTCAGCCAGGGGTAGAAAAAGTTTTCTGGACCCAAATACAGGATCTAAGGGTCCTACCCGCGTAGAGGCTAGAGCTCTGCGGTTCCGCGTTCCCCGTGTGGGTAGCCACCGAGAGGGCTCCGCTGGGAGTACCGCGGCGCGAGGGCAGGTAAAACTGAAAGCTTTATGTCCGAATCGACCAATGGGCCGGCCGCACTCGGTTGCCAGGGCTACGGAGCTAGCGGAGGCGGGGCCTGGATGCCAGGGGTGGGGCTTGGGCGTGGCTCATATAAACGGGGCTGCGGGCGGAAGGCGGGGCGTGGGGTCGGTGGCTATTGGGCGCGCGGGGCGCAGGCCGCCGGGCCGGAGCCGGAGCCCGAGCCGGAGCCGGAGCCGGGGGAAGCGAGCGAGCGGAGGCGCGGAGGGGCGGAGGATCCGATTCACTCGCTGGGGAGACCTATGGGCCGAAGCCGTGTAAATGCGTTTTAAGGCGAGTGCAGGGGGATAGACTTGGGGAGCCTCGGGGAGCGGGCGCCCTCGGCTTCAGTGCTGACCTGCCCCTTGCGCCCTTCTTGCCTCCTTTCAGCAGGAGCCTCGGCTCCGCAACTGCCACTCCTCCTCGGAGTGTTGCACAAGTTTCGAGGTCACCGGCGAACCCCCCTAGCAGCGCGCCTGGCTCTGGCCCCCGCAAAGGAGGACGGGGCTTGGTAAGGGGGTTCAGGGGGCGGGACCTCGACCCTGCACTCGAGAGAGGTCACCAAACTAGAACCTCGGTCGTAGGTTCTCGCCTGGGAGCTCGCGGACCCCACCCACCACGTGACGCCCCCTTGCGCGCTTAGAATTCTAGCAGTCAGGACCATCCATTTACAAATGGGGAAACTGAGGCACTGAGCAAGGTCGGAGACTGCCCTTGCTCCTGCAGCAGAGAACGAATTTAAACCTGAGCTCCCATTTTCGGGCTGAGAATCATTGGCGTGGCCACTGACCTCTGGGTGGGCGCGGTCAGGACTGGGATGGGGGGCACCCTGGAAATTTCCCTACCCAGGCTTCTCAAACTTCCTGCTCCCTTGCTCATTCTTTCTCTCTTTCGAACTCAGTATTTCAGAATTGGAAAAGATCTCCAAAACAACTTGTCCATTTTACAGATAGGGCGACTGAGGTTCTAACAGGCCCACCATCTGAGCCTACAATGCCTTGTCCCAGTATGGAATCCAGGATTCCTGACTGTGGCACACCCTTGCCAGAGAATTTAAGATCCCCACGCTTGTGCCGGGGGCAGGATGGTGGGTGACTAGACTGGGAATTCTGTCCTGGGAGGTAAAGGGAGCCAAGGAGCCTGTCCCCCAGCCGTACCCCCACCCCACCCCCCGCAGTGTGTTGCATACTAAGGCGGTGGCTGCGACAGCGACAGTGGTTCCATCCAGCCCATCGACTGGACTCCTGCTCGGCTTGGCATGGCTGGCTACCTGAGTGAATCGGACTTTGTGATGGTGGAGGAGGGCTTCAGCACCCGAGACCTGCTGGAGGAGCTCACTCAGGGGGCCCCACGGGCCGCCGCGGTGAGGGGTTGGGAATGGAGGTGGGCCCTTAACCCCTCCTCTGGGAGGACCCTCATCTTATTTTTTCACTTCTTATGCAGTCCACACTATTTTCAAGAGACTGGCTCATTCTATCGCCCATCCTTGCACCCCTCCCCCCACTCGCTCTTCCTGTATCCCCTGCCTTGATGAACAAGCAGCATCCACACCATCGACCCAGCCCTCCATCGACCTGGGAATCTCTCCTTTGCCCCCTCTTTCACCTCCTCTCTCACTGCCTTCTTCACCTCCCAACTCTAGGTTTCACCTAGCTTTGTAAATTCTGCCTACTTAAATAGCCCTCCAGGGAGCTCATGGAGAATGTCCTTTGTAGTCTGGTCCGCATCTCCCTGAAGTCCCCTTAACTCCTTGTTTCAAACTACCCTCTCCAACTGTGTGGTAGCCTTGCTCAAAATCAGAATTCTTTGGCAGTTCCCCATTGCTACAAAATCAGGCCTGCTTCCATAGCCCCATTTCTGGGCTTTTAGAATCCCACGGCCTATATTATGCTTCATCATAGCTGAAATGCTCTATTCCTATTTCTGAGGGTGCTATCTGCTCCATTACCATGGCTTTTATCAATGTTGCCCCTTCCTGATTGCTCCAGGCAGATTTCATATTTTCATTCTCCATAGCTCCCAATACATTTTGTAGAAATTCCCACCTAGCATTTATTGAAGGGACTTGTAATTACTTAGGGGTTCATTCTCTTCCAGGCCTAAAGTCTCTTCAAGGACTAAAGCCCCACTGGTCACCTCTGCCCCCTCGTATTATATTTGACACCAAGTAGGCATCATTGAAAAAGTATTGCATGAAAAGGAAATTGAATCCCAGAGAAAGTTTAAATAACATGATTTCACCCATAGCCTGGTACACATTCAGCCATCAGCCAATCTTTGATGACCAGTTGTCCACTGGTATGATTTGTGGTGGCAGTGGGATGACCTCAAGGCTTCAGGTCACCTACCTGTATGCGACAGTCAGTGAGCTCTAGGCCACAGCTGCTACCTTCAAGGAACTGACCCTATTCTGGAACAACTGGATGTGTATGCAGTTCTGATGTTTTGAAAACACAAAATGCAAAGAAAACATGAAAAGCCCAGTTGCTTTATGGTTTGGGGAAGGTGGCATTTGAGCTAAAACTTGAAGGTAGATTGAGATGGCCAAAGTCAGCAGAAAGCATGGCTTACAGAGAAAAAAGACTTGGAGGTGGGAAAATGATCTGGCCCATAGCTGAAAGTTGTACCTGCATTGAAGGGATGGACTGGAGCTGCTCACAGAGCCTTGAATGACAGGCTGAGGAGTTGGCTTTCTGTCCTGTAGGGATGGGGAACTCCAGACAACATTACAACAGCAGAAAACATTGCAGCTCTGTGGCCAGAGCTGAACTGGGGCAGGGACTTGGAAGGACTGGATGGCATGCACAGGGAGGGGTCTCACATCCATCCACCTCTTGTTGTGCAGGGTGAGGTCGCTGCCTTCTTCGTGGCCGACTTGGGTGCCATAGTGAGGAAGCACTTATGCTTTCTGAAGTGTCTGCCACGAGTCCGGCCCTTTTATGCTGTCAAGTGCAACAACAGCCTGGGTGTGCTGAAGGTCCTGGCTGAACTGGGGCTGGGCTTCAGCTGTGTCAACAAGGTGAGCCCTGCCCCTGCCTGTGCATTGGAATGCCACCCTCCTGGTGTGGGTGGGCCCTGGGGAACAGGGGTGACCTGCTCTCTGGGAAGGTCACCCACTCAGGAGGATGTTCCTGGAATAAGAGAGGAAGAAATGAGTATGGAATTGGTCAGCTTGGAAGTTCCACGTTGGGACCTTGTGTATTCCTGGGTAGGTGGGTCACTTTTTAATGGAGGCTTTAAAATGTTTTGGCATAGAGCAACATGTCCTGTTCTTTTAATTAAAACCAAAGAAAAACACTAATATATTGTTGGTTTTTTAATCTTTTCTTTTATAATGTTAATGTGTGACTATTTTCCTAACTGATGCTTTTAGAGTTTTGTTGTTGCTGCCAATTCTATTGTCTTTCTAATTTGATTTCTGCTGTTTTCTTTAATTCTTTGTGGCTGTCTTTTGATTGACTTTGCTTATATACTATTGCTCAGTAGTCACTGAACTGCAGCGTTGTGACAACTGTGCTAGGTAGCCTTGACAGTTTACAGCATTAAGACAGGCTCTGCTGTCCTTTTGAGTAGCATGCTTAGTTCATACATTTTCATTCTACTCTTACTAGATGAAAAGCCTTTAAGCTATGAAGTTTCATCAGAGGTCAACTTTGAACATATTTATTCATTCAGCAAATATTTACTGAGAATCTATTATGGGGCCATGTACTATTTTAGGTGGGAATTTAGCCATGAATAAAACAAAACAAAAAAGCCCTCTGTTCATAGAGTTTGATCTCTAAAACATAGACAAATTAAACCATGAAAGTATATAGTATTTCAGATAGTAAGTGATGTGGAAAAAATAGGAATGGGAAGTAGGGGATGTGGTAACAGGGTTGTACTTTTAGATAGTTTGGGTATAGAAGGCCCTGGGGAGATTTGAGTACAGAACTGAAGGAAGAGAGGGATCAGGTCAGGTAGATAGACAGGGGAGGAGCATTCTAGGCAGAGGGAACAGCAAGTGCGAAGTCCTGAGTTTAGGTAAGGGATAGGTCTATACTGGGATAGGACAAAATAGGCAGGTTAACCTTAGACAGGGACCAAATATTAATGCTCTTCATGGTTGACAAGTGTCTTCCCTTGTGCTTTCATTGCACGCCTTAACTCATGCCTGTGTTAGGTAAACCTGTGAAGCACCTGGGGGAGACCCTGCAGAGCCAGGACTTTCACTCTCTCTCTGTTGCCTCCTGCAGCATGCTGGGCCTCCATGTTGAGAAGGAACAGGATCCTTTGATCCCTGGTGCAGGGGACACTGACTAGAGTCCCTGCTTCTGGAGCCCAGGGGTGAAGCACTTGGTCCTTGAGCCTCAGGAGCTGGACTCCGAAAGGCACAGCTGTGGGCTGGTAGGGCATCAGAGGACCTCAAAGACAGTGGGGACGTTAGAAGCTTCTATGTTGCTGAGTGTGTCTGCAGCGCCAGGCACTTTGCCAAGCATTTTCTGTACATGATCTCATTTGATTCTTGAAACAACCCTGTGAGGTCTGATTCTGACAACAGCCTGATAAAGATGAATTCAGCATAAAAGGAAATGCGGCACAAGAATTGAGCGACTTGCCTAGGGTCATGTGCTGGAGATGGCAGCTTGAACCTAGCAGTGTGATGTTGGGACTTTGTTGTTGTTTGTTCTAGTGCCTGGGGAAGGGGGTGGCTGAGCTGCCATTGGGCCAATGATGGATGCCCTCTTTTTTGCTGCAAGGGTAAGAAGAGGGGAATGTCTCCTCCTTGTGGTGGGATCGCAGAGACTGTTTGCGTTTTTACTGAGGGGTGGCTGCTGGACTTGGAACTTTTATTTTGGTCAGAACTGGGAACTAAACCAGGGCACCCTAACAACAGCCCTAGCCTTACAACTTTTCTTAAAGTGCAGAGACCGCCTTTTTCTGGTTGGTTCTAGTGGGTGGCTCTGCTTAATAACATCATGCCTTTTTGGACATTGATTAACCAAGGGTCTAGCATGAGCTAGGGCTGGAGGTACAAATAGGCATCCACTGGACATGCTCCAGGGCCAGGAGCACAGGCCACAGCTTGCACAAGATCCCCCCAGCCTCCGCCCCAAGGACCTTGTGTCATTGTCTCTGTCCCTAGGCCTTGCCCGTTCTTGGCTGGCTCTCTCAGCCTCCTCCCATCTTAAAAAAAAGCCTTCCCTAGATACCACATCCTTTTCTAACCCAATCCTTTGCTCCTCCTCGTGGCCAAACTCAGCAGAGTTGTCTGCATTCAGCTGTGCCATTGCCTGTTTCCCACAGGGCCCATTCCTTAAGCCTGTTTCCCGGCCTCTACTCTTACTACCCTGAAGAATCTCCTCTTACCAAGATACCCAGGGACCTCCAGAATCCAGTGAGCACTTTATTTAAAACAGTAATTATGAATTATTCAAGTAACATGTTGATTCACTCTCCCAAAAAGAAAGTAGGACATCAGCTTTATGTTTCCACAGATTATCACCACTATGGTTGTAAATAATATACCAAATACCTACAGGAAGTATATAACATATTTTGTGATCTTTGTAAGAAAATATAAAAGGCATTCATGTGGTATACACTCTTCTACAATAGCTTTAAACTCAGCAAGGTTTGGAGACATATCTGTGTTGATCCATCTAGTCCCAGTCCAGGGACACTCTATGGTAGTGCTGGCTTTCCACCTGGAAATTTAATTTTTTTTTTGCAATACTGGGGATTCAACCAGGGTCTCACACATGCTGGACAAATGCTTTACCATTGAATTACCGCCCCAATGCTTTTTAATGTTTTCATTTTTGAGCCTTAAATTTTTTTTTTTTGAGTTGGAGTCTAAATTGTCCAGGGTGACCTTGAACTTGTGACCCTCCAGCCTCATCCTGTGGGGGAGGTGGGGTTACAGTCATATATCATCATTCCCGGCCCTTTTTGAAAAATTCTCAATAACATATGTATCTAAAGACTTCAAAAGTATATAAGATGATCCAGGCATTGTGGTACATCCCTGTAATCCCAAAACTCAGGAGGCCAAGGCAGGAGATTTGTGAGTTTAAGGTCAACTGGCCTCCATAGCAAGACCCTGTCTCAAAAAAAAAAAAAAAAAAAAAAAAGAGTACATGCTGCTCTGGACCTGTTCCCACCCTTATGGTCACTTCTGATCATTCATCTGGGTGTTGTCATATGTGGATTGATTTCACCCTCCTCACCTCTCCACGGGTCCCACGAGCTGGCTCTTTCTATCTTCTATCATTCTAAATGTGGCATGCCTCTGTATTCTGTTTTAGGGCCCCCTATCTTATAAACTCTGCCTTCTCTTGGGGAACTTCATTTTCTTCCATTTCAGCCAAACACCCAGAACACATCTCCCCACCCTTTAGAGCCATCTCAGTCATCATTCCGGGCTTGAGCACTGCCCAGCCTCCCTAAAGGCCCGTCACATCCCTTCTCATGTGGTCAGAATAATAAGTACTGAGACCTTATATTTAAAATACAAATCTAACCTCGCCACTTCCCTTCTTGAAACCTTTCTAACTCTTCCATCATGTGTAGAGTAAAATGTAAATTCACACACAGACCTGGTTTCCTAGGTGGCTCTGCCCACCTCCTCCTGACTTTATCTGACCACTCCAGCATACCCTGTTCCTTGATTCAGCGAAGAACATTCTTGCCTCAGAACCACTGTGTAGGTTGCTCCCTTTCCCAGAAACATTCTTTCCTTCCCTCTGGTCCTGGCTGAGGGCTCCTGCAAGCATCGGCTTCTATTTTTGACCTTCAGGCTGTCCTTTATCCCTCACAGCCAGATCCTCTTGTCCCACATCTTCCAGCATTCTGTACTTTTTCATTACACCTTTAACCATTTTTAAGTCCACCATGATTTGGTGTCCACTTATGGTCGCCTGTCTTCCCACCAGCTGGAAGCATCACAGAATCGGTCAGCTTTATTCACAACTTATTTTCATTAGTACCTTTGCAGAGCTTGGCAACTACCAGTGAGATACCTATCGGTGCAAGTATGGAGCTTGACAGTTACAGTCCCAGTTGTGCTATTAAAAGCTGTGTTGTAGCCAGGCGTGGTGATACACACCTGTAATCCCAGCACTCGGGAGGCTAAGGCAGGACGATCTCTGTGAGTTTGAGGCAGCTTGGGCTACAAAATGAATTCAAGGGCAACCTGAACTGTATAGTGAAGCCCTGTCTCAAAAAAAAAAAAAAAAAAAAAAAGGAAAGGAAAAACAAAAAAAGGAAAAAAGGCTGTATTGTGGGACTTGGTACAAGTCACTTAACTTCTCTTTTTCCTACCTACAGTAAGAATATTATGAAGATTAAATGAGAATGTATATAAAATTTTAATGTAACAGCTGGCATATAGTAAGCCTTTTCTGAATAATATTTAGTATTTAAATATTTACAATCAAAGATAAGTCACAGGTCCCCACAGGGAGCAAAAATACATTTGCACATCCACTCAAACTCAGACGGTGTGTGTGGGGGGGTGGGGAGGCACAGATGCCCCTGGGAAGCAAGCAGTAATGGCAGCAAGTCTAGCTTTGGATTTGAACCTTTGGGTCCCTCTGCTATTCTTTGACTGTGTTGTCACACACAGGTGGAGCTCTCTGAACTCAATTTTGTCCTCTGTGGAGTATGGCCAGTAAATACTTATAGGGTGGCTATAGAGTTTATATGAGATAATGAATATGAATACTTTGTAAGGAAGAGTTGCTGAATCAAAATTAGAGTCTTATAAACTCAGGATAGCTTCAAGTGGTTCTTATGTATTCTACTATGTTTCAAAATTGTCTCTCTTTGGACCTGTTTTCCTTACCAGTGGAGAGTGAGACTTGAATTTGAAAGCTGGTTTTGCTACCCACTTGCTGCACAGTCTCTGAACATCAGTCTCCTCCTCTGTAGAACACAGCTAACATTGATTTTAATGGGTTATTGTGAGGATTGAATGAAACCGTGAATTTAAAGCAGGGGCTAAATCCAGCCTGCCCCCTGATTTCCTGGGGTGTTACTGAAGCTCAGTCATTTCTCTATTGTCTGTGGCTGCTTTGGTGCCACAACAGCAGTTGAGCAGTTGCAACAGAGATTAGATGGCTTGCAGAGTCAGCCCCTTTCTAGAAGTTTGCCTGTGCCTCATCACGGTTGTCATCACCATCACCGCCCACATCATTACAGCGGCAATCACGCAGAGCCGTGTTCTGTAAAGGTGAGGAAGAGCGGAGGTTATAGCTCAACAGCAGAAACTTGCCCAGCATCCATAAGGCCCTGGATTCCATCACCCCAGCACCGCAATAGAACAAAGAATAACAGCAACAAAAAACAAGTAGCAAAAATCACTTTCACCACCTCCACCTCCACCACCACCACCACCACCACCACCACCTCCACCACCACCACTAGCAGCAGCACCAGCAGCAGCAGCAGCAGCAGCAGCAGCAGCAGAACAAAAAGGGAGGAAGAGGGGGCTGGGGATTTAGCTAAGTGACATAAGCACCTGCCTGGCAAGCGTGAGGTCCTGAGTTTGATCCCCAGTACCGGGGCGGGGGAAGGGGGGGGAGGAAGAGGAGGCCCTGAGGGTATGCTGAGCCAGAGCTACCCCACTTAGTGTCCTGCATAGCACAGACTTTCGGAGCTAGGTAAAATGTGTCAGAAAGTCTCTTGGTTTTGTAGACTTTCTAATACATGAAGCAATATTTTTATTTAGTAATTTGGCAAAATTATATTTATGGTGTACACATGATGTGATCCACGTATACCTCAGGGAATGGTTACTTCAAAGCAAGGTACTCATTAACGCATACTTTCTTTTTGCAATAACACCTAAAATCTCCTTTCCTAGCAGTTTCCAAGTATATGATACATTGTTATTAAATGCAGTCACCAAGAGGGACAATAAACCTCTTGAATTTATTCCTTCGGGGACTGTGTATCCTTGGAACAACCTCTCCACACAGCGCCCCACCCACACCCAGGCCCTGGCAGCCATCATTCTACTGTTTCTCGGAGTTGGACTCTTTTTTAAGAGTCCACACATAATGACATCAGGCAGTATTTGTGTTTCTATGCCTGGCTTATTTAACTTAGCATAATGTCCTCCAGCTTCATTCATGTTGTTACAAATGACAGGATTTCCTCCTTTTTTATGGCTGAATAGTGGTGCATTGTGTATGTATTGCATTTGCTGTATCCATTTTCCCATCAATGAATGTTTGAGTTGTTCCATTTCTCGGCTATTGTGAATAGCGTTGCAGTGCACATGGGAGTGCAGAGACTCTTTCACATACTGATTCCAGTTCCTTAGGATGTACACCCAGAATGGGATTTCGGGATGATATAATAGCTCTATTTTTAATTTTCTAGAGACTTTCCTACTATTTTCCAAGTACTATTATTAAAAGCTTAAATCTGATGGGAAAATGTGTCATAAGCCTGTTGTTAGGGTCTCTAGGAGTCTGTACAGATCTTTGCATAAATTAGAAAATGTACCCCTTCCTTAAGACACTTAATTGTTATACTGATTTTGTTAGAGTGAGATGTTTTATACTAGGAAGTTATAATGAATGCACTAATCTATCCTGTATTTGTTGTTAGCGGGAGCCAGCAGGATTGTGGAGTATACCGCCTGTGTGGCTGTATGTAGCAGCTCTGCCTGTCAGAGAATGGTGAATGAGCCTTAAGTCCTAACCAACTATTTGTTTATCTGTTGTCTTAAAGAGATGGCCCACTTGCTATGTAGCTCTGACTGCCCTTTATTTCTGTTTCCTTGGGCTCCACGGATCAGTAGGTCCTGGTGTCCTTACCACCACCTTTGGGGCTCTACAGGCAGAGATGGAGTTAGTCCAGCGTATTGGTGTCCCTGCCAGTAGGATCATCTATGCCAACCCCTGTAAGCAGATTGCACAGATCAAGTATGCTGCCAAGTGTGGGGTGCAGCTGCTGAGCTTTGACAACGAGGTGGAGCTGGCAAAGGTGGTCAAGAGCTACCCTAGTGCCAAGTAAGCTGAGAACCAGGCATGCAGAGGGTGAGGGTTGGGCTGCTGGGTAAGGGAGGAGGGAGTGGAGAAGGGCTTGCCCTGGACTTGGCCACTGCCACAGAGGTCACATGGGTACTCCTGGACTGGACAATGGATGCCAGGCCTTGCTAGATAAAAGCAGAACTAACTAGTTACTGCTCCAGGCAGAAAAGGCCATGGTATAGTGGAAGTCTAAGTCATAGGCTTGAGAGAACCAGCAGGGTTGGGCAGGAAAGCTTCAGAAGTAGTCCTTGAAGAATGAGTAGACTTTGGGGAGGGCATGAACAGCAAAGCACGTAAGCAAAATTACGGGTGTCAGAAGCAGTGTGTTTGAGGGATGAGCAGAAATTTGACGTGGCTGAATATGCCATGTGTGATAAGTGAAGAACACAGTGATACTAGTCATGGGAAGGGATCCAATGCAGATGGATTCCCAGGGAAGGGTTTTGGGTGAAGGGTTTTTCTTCACCCAAATCAGGTAAAGGGGCTAGGTGGGGGGCTATTCTAGTTCACCTAAAGCAGCTTCCATCATGTTACTGGGGTTCTCCTTAAAACTGAAACATAGTTCCTCTCATGCATGCAAAGTGTGAAAACTCTGCCTGATGTGGAGGTTATCTGGAGGAACTAGAGCTGCCCAGGGGAGGGCTGATGAGATCTAGCCCATGCAGATGATGCAGGAATGTGCACTGGGAAATTAGGAGAATGAGTTGGATAGAACCCAGTGGTTGACTGGCTGTTTGGGGTAGAGATGGGGCTTGGAAGTTTGTGGGCCCACCTGGCTCTAAGTCATGTGAGTTCACAGGCCTGGATTCAGGGAAGACATGGCTGGGATGGGGTGGGCAAGGTTCACCCAGCAGAGGTGCACTGTGTCTTATCAGGATGGTTCTGTGCATTGCCACCGATGACACCCACTCCCTGAGCCGCCTAAGCCTGAAATTTGGAGCATTGCTGAAATCCTGCAGACATCTGCTTGAAAATGCCAAGAAGAGCCATATGGAGGTGGTGGGTGTGAGGTGCGCACTGGGAACCCCACCACCCCTACCCACACTCAACTCATGCCTCTTTCACAGGAATTAATCATTCTATATGAGACTTTCCCCAGAGCCTCAAAACAAGGCCAGCTCCTGGGCCTGGAATCCTGCTAGTTAGGAATTTCCTCTCTTTGCAAAAAAAGGTTTGGAATGTACCTTTCCCAGTCCCATAGTCTCCAGAAGGTCTTGTCCCAGGAGGCTCTTCCCATTGGGACCTGGCCTTGAGAAAGTTTTATCAGCCCACAGGCCAAAGGTTTTGCAGCCACACCCTGGAACTGCCTCTGTTCTTCCAGGGATGTGGAAGAAAATAATAAAGACCAGTTGCACCGCTTCCTTATTCCGTACTTCAGGCACTGAGCTGAGGACTGCATGTCCATTACCCATGGCCTTGTGTTGCAAAGGGTCCTATCCCTATTATGTGGATGGGAAACTGAAATGAGGCAGGCTGAGTAACTTGGCAAGGCCACACCACAGACTGACAGGCCTCTCCCAATCTGGGTAATGTGGGGCCTTGGGTCTCATCCTAGAAGGTTCCTCTCGGGGCAGTGTGGAGGGCTGAGAAGAGCACCAAGTATCTTCTGTCCTCTAACTGGTTATAGGGGCCCTTGTGACCCATTTAATATTTCAGCCCTTGGTCACTACATCAGTAACACGGGCACACTGTCCCATCTGTCCACCCAAGATCACCACTGGCTGGACTGAAGTTGGGGGATCATGGGACTTTGTGTGCAAGCAGATGTTATTCCTCCCTTCCCAGTTTTCATGTTGGCAGCGGCTGTCCTGATCCTCAGGTCTATGCTCAGTCCATCGCAGAAGCTCGGCTTGTGTTTGAAATTGGTGCCGAGCTGGGCCACACGATGCATATTCTTGACATTGGTGGTGGCTTCCCTGGAGTAGAGGGAACCAAAGTGAGATTTGAAGAGGTAACCGTGGGGCTGGGAGTGACTTGCTGGGTTCCTTGGGTGGGGAGCTGGGGGCTGGTAGAGGGGTGGAATGTTCATAGGCTTGGAGTCTACTGGGAGCAGATCCTAGGTACCTTATGTTGTGCTTGGTGCATTACCTGGGTTACCTCACTACTTATTAACCCTGTGCTATGGCCAAGCAAGTCGAGGAGGCTCATTGAGGTTATGTCACTTCCTGTGTGGCAGCAGGGCTGGCTGACCCTGGTTCTGCTTGACTCCAGTTTCATGCACTTACCCAGCGTATTTGAGGTTTAATCAAGATATAATTGCATGTCACAAGGCCCTTTAAGGGTATGAGTATGCCCTATTTACCCTTGGGTATGCTGATGAGAAATCAGATGGGAAACACAGGAAGGAAAATGAACCTATCTGCTTTCTGTGTCTCATCTGTGAGTTGCAGGCAAGAAACGTGCATCATAGAAATCCCCCACTAGGGGTCGCCTCCCTTTAGAAGGAGGCTGCTTCAGCATCTCCACAGCTAGGAATTGGCTCAGGTAATTCTGCAATGGACCCAAAGAATTAGCCTCAAAAATGAGAGTTGCAGCTTTGTGCATAATGGTAATAAACTTTCCTGGACCATGTAATACTCAGGATTGGTTAGATGGTGGTACACTGTTAGGATGAAAGCATTTACTTATGAGGAGGACATTCATGTCTATTGAGCAAAACAGCTTTGTAAGAGCACATGTCATGATGTTTATAATTCAAAAATATAGTTTATAGAAAAGAATTAGGGAATCTACCCTGAAACAACTCATAATGATTAGGATCATCTGGGTGGTAGAAATAGGGTAGTTTCTCTTTGTTTTTTTTTTTTTTTCAATTTTTGAATTTCCTGTAATGTATTATTTAGCAAACAGGTTATTTATGAAAGATCCACACTAGAACTTCTGGAATCCAAGCACCAACCATTATAGGAAGAGTGCTCTTTACCATTGTCAGGGCATTGAGGAGGGTGATTTATACAAGTTTCAGGGCCTCAACCCAGCCCTGTCCCCTTCCTGCCTTCTTGGCTAGCTGTCCTCAGTTACCAGCTGGGGCTTTAGCAGCTGCCAAGTCCTTCTTCCTGAAATGAAAGCAACTCTTAAGAAATAGACTTGGAGCTGTAGCAAGTCTTCAGTATAAACCCGCATTTCAAACACACAATTGTCCTCCAACCTGCTCCCACTAGATTGCTTCTGTGATCAACTCAGCCTTGGACCTGTACTTCCCAGAGGGCTGTGGTGTGGACGTCCTTGCTGAGCTGGGGCGCTACTATGTGACCTCTGCATTCACCGTGGCTGTAAGCATTGTCGCCAAGAAGGAGGTTCTTCTAGACCAGCCCAGCAGAGAAGGTAGGTGCCAGGTGGGCAGTGAAGCCCTGTCCCCTCCTGAAGCTGAGACAGTAGCTAGCTGGAAAAGGCCTGGTGTTCAGCCCAGTGGCTAGGATGGAGGAAACTGGAGAAAGGGTGCTTGCCCTAGGGAAACTTGCAATTAAGTACTTTTATTCTCAAGACAATTAAGCATCTTTTCCCATAGCTGTGTGCAAACTGAGATAAAAATGGCATTAGGGAGGATAGACATTTTCTTTGGATATCATTTTATAGATGAGGAAGCAGAGTCAAAGTGAGCATTAAGTGCATTGCTTAAGAACTTGTAAGAGGTCAAGCCTGCATTTGGCCCTTGTCTGTCTCCTCCCCAAAGTTAGGCTCTTGCTCATCCTTTCTTATAACTTAATAAAAGTAATTAATGACAACTTATATTTGTCAAGGTCTACTTTACAGAAGAGAAAACATAGGCAGGGATGAATTGAGTCACCAGCTCAAGGCACGTGGCTGTTAAAGGTCAAGGTTGGAACTCAAGTTTGGGCTGGGCTGACTCACCTTGAATACGTGCATTACCAGCATCACAGCTCTTCCCTGCACTCCTGGATAGATCAGGTCTCCCCTAGAGTAAGCGCTCAGTACCCTCTGAGTGAGGGGTGTCGAGGACTCTAATTGTGGGCTTTGCCCTCTGCTCTGGGACCTTCAGGCAGGACAGCCTCAGGATGGTTTGCTCTTCCCTGGACACAATTCATGTGGAGGTGTGGTGGGCTTCAGGTCAAATGTCCTGTCTGTCCATAGGGGTAGCATTCTTCTGGTCTCTTTCATAGACCTGGGGGATTGTCCCATCTGGTCCAGCCAGCAGACCTCGCTTCTCATTCCCACTCATCCACTACCCTATCTGGTGCCTTGAGTTTGAGAGGACTACTCTTCTGCCTTTGCTGGGGCACCTAGGGGCTCAGATACAGGCTGGGAAATGTGCCTTGGGCAGGCTTGCTCTGCTGGGAGGAGGTGTATTCCTAACACGGCAGTGAACCTGTGATATCAGGAGGATGACTGTGGGTGGCTTCTGTTACAGGACTTGCCCCATAGTTGGGGAGGGGGCAACCACCTCAGTTGCATACACCTGTTATCTTTACTAAGCCTACCATGGTGTTAGCTCCCCTTCTCAGCCCCTTATCATTCTGTTTGTATTGCTCTCAACCCCTCCCCACAGAGGAAAATGGTTCTGTCCTCAAGACCTTTGTGTACCACCTTGATGACGGCGTGTATGGAATCTTCAACTCCGTTCTGTTTGACAACATCTGGCCCACTCCAATCCTGCAGAAGGTGAGCCTCCATTACCGGACCTGTTTTCAGCTGGGTGTGTTGTTTCAATAGCATCTGCTGTGTTTGAATCCCATATATATGTAGTGCTGGGGTTTGAACTCAAGGCCTTGTACATGCTAGGTGAATGCTCTACCTCTACATTTCCAGCCCGTAATCTAATGTTTAAAAAGTAAAACATGTTTCATTGTAGAAAATAGGCAATAAGATAAAGGTTATCACCCATACTTCTACCAGAGAGACTCTTTTGAACATTGTATTTATTTTCATTCATTTAAAAATGCATTATACTTTGTTTTCAAAAATAGTTGGGATCATATTTTTTTGTAACTTGCTTTTCATTTATGAGGTGTAGCTATTTCTATGCTATCTACTAATCTTTGGCAACATGTTTTTTGATGACTGCATAGTATTCCAATCAACTCTAGTGGTTGGGTGTTGATTTCCTGTTTTGAGCATTGTGAGTCTATTCTGAAATGTATTTCTGACTACTGCTCTAGGGTAATCCTAGAAGTAAAAAGAAACAAATTCTCTGCAATGGGGTTTTCATATTAACAGGGGAACAGGATTAACAAAACATTCCTGGGCCTCTAGCAACTTTAGTGGGCATCTTTAAGAGATGGAAGATAATCGGACACATTACTGTATCTTTGCATCTCTAGGCCTTTGTGTGGCTCCTCTTTCCATCAGACAGGCCTTGAAAGCCTGCTCTTCTTGCCTCTTATCCCTCTGCAGGCAAGGTGAACCCCTCTCTCTCTCCCCCAGGGGCCCACATAGTTTGGGGGTACTTGTGGGCCCTCACTCCATAGGTAAGTATGGTTATGTCGATTGTCTGAAGAAGCCTCCCTGCTGTGTTGAGGCATCCAGAGCTCTCCACTCCGACACACTAGCATTGCCTACACTGTGTGGCAGCCCACATCCTACCGCTGAGAAGATACTGGGCTGGCCCGGGCAGCAGAGCAGGCAGTGGTTCTCTGCCTCCAGGACCCTCGTGCTGTTGTGTGCTATCCCTGACCCACTCTCCATCCCCTCCATCGGCCCTTCAGAAGGGCAGGACTGCGGTTTCCCCACCGCCAAGCTGCACTGCCAGCATCTCTGCTTTGACAGATCTCTAGCTGGTATTCTGCGTGTGGGCACTAGGATGTTACTGACTCTGTGGTCTGTGCCCTTCCTCCTCTGGTCAGTGCCTCAGTTTCCTCTTTTAGGCTGCTGACCACTTAGAGCCTGCCTGTAGGGCACAGTCTGATGGTGGAGACATGTTATGGATGAATTGGCTCCAGTTGTGCTAGGAGTGTTGGGGACTCAGCTGTGACTTCTCGAGACAGTGTCTTTTTTCCACGGTAGCAGTACTGATGCTCAGTCCTGTCAGCTTGTACAAGATTCGGTGGGTCCGCATTTTCCTTAATACTTGGTGCTATCAGCCTGAAAACGTTTTCCCAGTGGAATGGGTTTGAAATGGTATCTCATTGTGTCCTCTCCATTTCCTGACCACTAGGAGGCTTGACCTCTCTGTGAATATTTACTGGCCACACAGCTCCTCTCCTCTTCTTCCAGAGACACTAAGTTGGCTACTCCCATTCATGGCTGAATCTCTCTACACCGAATGGTCTGCACGTACCACCCCTGCTCTCTCGGCCCCAACTCGCCCCAGAACCTCTCTCTTCTGGTTTCTGTCTTATCCTCGTTTTACATTTTAAAATTTCCAGATAGGCTTACTGAGTTGCCCAGGCTGGGCTCAAACTTGTGATCATCCTGCCTCAGCCTCCAAGACTGCAGGGATGGACATGCGCCATCACTCCCAGCTCAGGACATGCTGCTGGAGGCCATGTGCAGGTTACTACCACTTCCCTGAAGCAGTTCTGTCTTCAGCAGCGCATCTTTCTCCAACTTCATACTCAACTCTCGTGGCTTTTGTGCCTCGCCCTGGCTTTGCCCGCTGCTTGGCTGCTCCCAGCTCTTCTCTCTGGCACATCTCCCACCGTGCACCCTGAAGTGTTACCACCTCGGGCCTCAGCCTTGCCCCTCTGCCCTGTCTGCACATATTTCCTCAGTGAACACTTTCACACTGAGGCCTCAGTAGCTTTTCTCCTCTCTCCACTTCTAAATTTGTATCTATCCCGGGTCGCACTTTGGGCCCCAGACTTGGACGGCCACCTACCCACTTGACATTTCTCCTAGGATTTTAGGTTTCACTTGTTCAGAGCTGAATTCCTCATTTCCAACCCCAGACTCCTTCTCACAGGAAATAGCACTGTCAGTAGCCAACTGTTTAAACTAAGAAAGCTGGCACTGTCCTTGCCTCCCTGTCTTCCCACATGGGGTCCACCTGTGCTTCCCGAGTCTTGTTCCAGAGTGCATTCTGAGTTCCTTGTACGTGTCTCTGCCACCATCGCCTCCTGCTTGAGCTACTGCAGCTATCACTAACTGCTCTTCTGGTCCCCGCTTCTGCCTTCTTACCGTTCACTCTCCACTGCAGCTTTTTAACACCCAAAGATCTTGTCTTTTCTCCGCTTAAAATCTGCTATGGCTTCTCATGGTTCTCAAATGACATCTAGATTCCTCAGCACAGCCAGTGAGGCTCCCGCCCGTCCTTCTCCACCTCTCCTCACTCTTCCCCTTCACTTCTGCTGCATCTCCGCTGCCTCCCTGCTGTTCCTTTGCACTGGCTCTGTTCCCAATGCTCTTCACTCCTTATTCTCTTCCTGTATGTCTCACCTCGGATGTCATCTATTCAGGAGGCCCCTTCCTGGCCACTCTCTTTAAAGTGGCTCATCTCCAACCATCCGATAATTTTGTCACCGTTCTATTTTCTTTATAATGTTACCATCTGTAATTATTTTTATTTGCTTGCTTAGTCTGTCTTCTCCACTACCACGCAGGCTTTATGAAGGCAACTACTTTTTTCAATTTGTTCCCTCTGAATTTTTTTTTTTTTTTTTTGGTACCGGGGATCGAACTCTCGACCTCGCGCTTGCCAGGCAGGTGCTTAAGCCACTGAGCTAAATCCCCGGCCCCTCCCTCTGAATTCTTAACACCCGGCATGGTGCCAGGGGAAATAGTAGGTGCTCAATAAATATTTTTGAATGAATTATGAATGCATTTTGAATGAATGAATGGATGACCTATTACACTGTGAGGGCAGAAACTATTCACACCTGTTTTCTCAATATAGACTGCGACACATGATAGGTGCTTAGTAAATATTGGAATTGAAGAGGTTTGTTTGTTTGTTTGTTTCTAAGATGGAGGTCTCACTATGTTACCCAGGCTGGTCTTGAGTTCCTGCTCCTTAAAAGTGATCCTCCTGCCTCAGCCTCCTGAGTAGCTGGGACTACAGGCTCATGCTACCATATCTGTGAAACTGAATAGATTTTAAAAACTTATATAAGTGACTTAAAATTTAAAGGAACTTTTAAAAAGGAAAAAACAATGATGAGCAAAAACTTCCCACAATGCTCTGCTCTAATGGAACTCACAATGTCACTTCTCCTTTCACCACTCCCATACAGTGCTGTGTGGCTGCAAACTTTACGAATATATTGGTGCCTGCTGAAGTCATTGTGCAGGAGCCATACAAAGCATTTTACGTAGCATTACTCTTAAGTTTTGCAACAATTCATTAAGCTAGGTATTATCAGTCCTGTTTTACAATGAGAAAAGTGGGTTTAGAGAGGTGAAGTACCTTGCCTCACTCAAAGTCACACACTTAATAAGGAGCAATGCTTGTAAAGTGGAGATGGAGCCCCTTAGGGGACGGGTTCATGTCTTATTCATCTCTGATTATCCGTCTGATGAGAGAGCAAAGCACTCAACTAGTTTCTTATAAAATTACTGCCTCTCTATAAAATGCAGCGTCCTTGGATACTTTTTGTTATTCTTATTCATCCTCCCATGAATATTCCCTCTGCTTAGAACGCTCTTTGCTTATCTCTCTACGTGGCCAGCTCACTTTACTTGCTTAAAGTACTATCACTTTTACAAACTATTTTCTTATGATGAGTTTTAAGAATTAGATTATCAGGTAAAAAGATAGGAACATTTTTAGGCCTCTAGATGTTTATCACCAGATTATTTTCCCATAATCTTGAACCATACATATTGTCACTACTTGTGCCCATTTCACAGTAAGCTCACAGGCATGGTACACTGTGAGTGACTTTTGCTTGTTGGCTCATTTATCAGGAATGATACATTTCAGTATTTCTTTCATTTCTATGTCTATTTCCGTGACAAGCAGAAATCTTTTTATTTTTTGATGTCAATGTCATTTTACATCCTCTGTGTACCTAATTTGGGAGGTCTTGATGTTTCTTCTTACGAATAAGAGGTGAACTTGCATATGCATGTGTATTTAAAGTAACAGTTGATACAATTCTTTTTAATCTATTGATTTGCTTTTATAGGTTTTTTCATAAAGTTTCAGTATAATATCATGTATCTTAAATGTGCTATAGTAATTGTATGAAAATTTATCTCTAACTTTCGTGCTTTCCAAGTTGTAATCACTTGATTTTATATATGCCTTTTCTCTGATAGAACTAGAATACTGGAGAAAATTAAGTGATAATTCACAAATCCCACTAACAGAGATGACTTTTTAAAATTTACTTTGATTCCTTGTTCTAAATGTCTTAGTGTACAGTTTTTAACTTAAAAATACAGCATGAACATATGGTTTTAAATATTGGCATGTTAGGTGGACTTTTATAAACATTTAAAATGTTTGGTGAGTTATCTAAGATGATATATATTTAGGATGTAAAGGTAATTAATTCCACAAATGTATATCAGCACTTCAGAAATGCAGAGTATAGTTGGGTATAGGGAGGGACCCTGAGGGGCAATTCTGTGGGAATTTTATGAGATCTTGGGGGAATGATGTTTGGTTTTATAAGGAAGTGCAAAAATGTCTTCCAAAGTGGCTGTATAGTGCTGTATCCCAGCAGCAATGAATGACAGTTTCTGTTGCTTTGTGTCCTCACTAGCTTTTGGTGCTGTCAGTATTCTGGATTTTGGCTGTTCTAATAGAGGTCGAGTGCTACTTGTTGTTTCAATCTACATTTCCTTGATCATATATGATATGTGGAATCTTTGCATAAACTGGTTTTTTTGAGACAGGGTCTCACTATGTAGTTCAGCCTGGCCTTGAACTCACTTTGTAGCCCAGGCTGGCCTTGAGGTCATGACAATCCTCCTTCCTCAGCCTCCCAAGTGCTGGGATTACAGGCATGTGCCACCATGCCTGGCAAGTAGAACATGTTTTAATTTTAATCAAGTCCAGGTTATCAATTTTTTTTCCTATGGTTTATGGCTTTCCTGTGGTTTTTTTTTTTTCAGTAACACTTACTGCTTATTTATTTATTTACTACTTTTTCATGAGGCAGGGTCTGGCCATGTTGCCCAGGATGCCCTCACTCACAATCCTCCCCATGCAGCCTCCAGAGTAGGTGGGATTACAGGTGCATGCCAATGCCCAGTTGTTAACATTTTATCTTTTAACATGCTACAGTTTAAAAAAAAAACTTCGAGAGTGGGTCTTGCTGTATTGCCCAAGCTGATCTAAAACTCTTGGGCTCAACTGGTCCTTGTGCCTCAGCCTTCCATGGAGCTGGGACTACAGCTGGGAACCACTGTGCTTAGTTCATGCTATTTAAATTACTTCTTCATTTTGATGGCCATTATCCTGCTACACTGCAAAAAAGATCACTGCCTATTGTGTTCACTAATATGTCCCAAGGACACAAAACAGGGACTATTCAAATGTGTCAGATGATAACCTAATGCTGAAACTGGATTTCTGTTGGGAGGTATGCTGAATCCTCATAGCTCTGATCTTCAGCTCTGATTGATTGCTCTGTGGGTTCCTCGAGCCCAGCCAGGATGAAGAATCTGATAGGATGGCCTCAAATAATGCTGCAAACCTCTCACAGGACATTCTTAGTGTAAAAGTCAACTAGGAAAAACACTCTGTTCCACAGAGAACAGCAAGAAAACCTGTTTGCTTCAATTTTGGTAGTGGTTTGATGACAACAAAACTTTGAGAACTAAAAACTATAAGCTGCCATCTGGCTCACATTTACACTAATTTTGGGGTCTAAAAAAATCTCAAGCCTAGAACTGACTGTATCTGGCAGAAGCAAACATAAATTCTCTCTGGAGGGGGAATCGTCAATCTAGGCTTTTAACAATTCTCAGATAAGATTTTACAGAACATGAATTGGGAGCCAAAAATCTCAAAACACAAACAAGTTACCAAGCTAGCAGGAGCAACTGACACAATCAGACCTGCGATTAATTCATCTGTTGGAATTACCAGGTGCTAAACATAAACCAAACTTTTTTTTTAACAGTCCAGGCTGACCTTGAGTTGACTGTGTAGCTCAGGCTGGTCTTGAACTCATTATCTTCCTGCCAAAGTCTCCCAAGTGCTGGGATTATAGGCATGTGCCACCACATCTGGCTGAAACAAAAAAAGTTCTATAATATGTAAAGAAATGAGATTGAGCCAGGCACAGTGGCACACGCCTGTAATCCTAACACTTGGGAGGCTGAGACAGGAGGGTCACCTGTGAGTTCAAGGCCAGCGTGGGCTACACAGTTAGTTCAAAGTTAGCCTGAACTACATAGTGAGACTCTGTCTCATTAAGAAAAAGAAAAAACAGATTGAAAATATAATCAAAGAATAAGTGAATGTAGGCCAGGAGTGTAGCTCAGTCATACAGCATATGCTTAGCATATACAGGATAAGCAGTATACTAGAAACAACTAAAGGGCATGGAGAAGATAGTGGTTATAGTGGTTGATTGATTGTGTCAACTCCAGACATTTAGAAGCTTAACTAAATGGGTTTAGTAACTCTATACCCCTGGTGGTCAAAACATCAATCAAATAAAAAGGTATAAAAAAATAAGAAAGGCTAGGAAAGTAGTGCATAGTGAACAGACAGAATATATAACCCTAGTTCCAGGAAGAGATTGTATCAAATTATAGAAATCACACCAGTAATTTGAGTAGGAATTATAAACTTTGAAAGCAGCTAATTACTAAATGGAACAAAACTGGCTACCAACCTGGGATAGTGAATGAGGAACTAGAAATTTAAGAGAATGGCTTCTCTTGTTACTGGCATTGTGGGTTCTCAACCACATGTAAGATGGAAACCAGAATGGGCTGATTCTCAAGCTTGTTGATGATCATCACCATTACCTACCCTTTCCCTCAGGACCCTCCTGAGGAAATGTATGCTTCACCATGTATGCTTCTGAGACGTTAATAATTGGCTGGGCTGCTTGCTGAATTCATCTGTACAGTATGAATTGGCAAAAGGTGTTCTTGTAGTGTTAACAGCCTGAGCTTTCAAGTCAAGCGACATCAACTCCTGTCTTGTTAGTGGCTCTCCTCCTTTGCTCCTTGGGAGCAGGCAGCTACAGGAAGGCCTTGGGAACTCTTCTGGCAACCAGCAATTCTTCATTGTTCCGTTGTTCTCTGGCTGCCAGCCACCTTTAGTGTTATTACTTCAGGCCGCTGACAGCTCTTAGCACCACTTTCCCTTTGTGTTACCAGCTCAGCATGCACTACCTGAGACAGAACTCACAAATGGGCAGGGATGTCATCTAGAGGAGGCCTTACCAGGGCTTATTCTGCAGAGATTGACCCAGACTGACCTGCAGGAAGATGCTTGTAGAGGGAGAGTAAGAGGGAGGGAAGTCACCTCTTCAGGACCTGACTGAGTGCTGCAGAGTGGCAGGGTCAATTGTGATGGGTCTGTGACCGAAGCCTGCTACAACCAAAGCAAATGTCTCCCTGAGCAGCCATAAGAGACTTGACGCAGCTGTGGCCATCATGAGATGCGTAGGGTAGCCACATAGCTACTTTCATTTATGTTTTTGGGAGGATCACGCCTCTCTCCTGTGTCACTCTCTCCAAGGCCATGTCATAACCTTTGAAGAGAGCTTGTGTCATAGGAACATGCAGTGTACCAGTGGCAAAGGAACTCACTAGAAGGTGCCAGCTCATGGCAGCAGCCTGCCGCTGGAAGAGAAACTTGTGGACAGACGCAGGCCAAGGCTACCTGTGAAAGCCATTGAGGTGAACGCTACCAGACCTTTACCTGCTGAGCCAGAGGGGGCCCACGAAAAGCAGCAAGCTAGAAGAGGCAAGCGTCTTCTCCATCTGTCCTGCTGTGTCCCCTAACCATCTCTCTTGACAAGGCTTCTGAGTAGCCGACAAGGAAATGTTTAGAGTCTAGCTCTAGAATCACAAAGCTGGACAGAGAATTTGAAATGTAGATCTATATTTTCTGGATTATGAGGAAGACAGTAGCTCACTCTGTTCCTTGTTGAACCCTCCCTTCCATTTCAGAAACAAATTATCTAAAGATGAGTCTTTAAATATGAGCGTGGATTTGGTTAGCTAAAATTTCATGTCTGATTTTTGCCTGTATGCTTACAAATGAAATTTTGGCCATAGGTTTTTGTGTTTTTTTTTTTTCTTTCTCTCCCTCCCTTTTTGTGTGTTGTCCTTGTTTATCTTATTTTCTTCTTTTAAAATGTTCTGGTACATTTTGTGTCATGTAAGAAATACTGATTTTTTAAATAGTTGGTGCATTAGGTAGGGGCCTATCAGGACCATCTACCTTTTTAAATGTTCAATGTTGTTTTTGTGGATATGCTCTTGTACTAGGCCTCTATGGAAAGGCAGCTGGGTCTGGGGGAGGTCTGAGTTGTCCTATTAACTCCTTTGAGGACCTGGGGCAGGTCACCCTCTCTCTGCATTTTCTTCTCTGTAAAATGGGAACGGCACTTGTGGCACCTGCCTTATCAAGGAGATGTGAGCTAAATCTCCAGCCCCTAGACTTTTCTTTCTTATTTTCCTCATTCCTGCCTATGGCTGAAGTCTTCATTGCTTTTTTCTAGTAGCTTCTATTTATATCCCCTTCTTCCTTCCCATTCATACCTGTATGTATCTATCCGTCTATATCTATCTATTCCATCCATTCATTTCTTAAAAATATTGAGAAAGTACCTACTATGTGCAAGGCTGGGCGACATGGAGGAGACAGATGAACTGGGCTAATGCCACCTCTGTGTTCCTGGAATTTATTGTCTGTCAAAGAGAGGACAGGCATGAACAGATACTTCACAAACAAATATGCAATTGCAAATTCTGGTAAATGCTATGAAGGCAAAATTTGGGGAAAGGAACTTTAGGAAAGGCTTCCTGGAGGCTCTTTCTTGTGAGATCTAAAGGACAAACAAGAGCTGGCAGATCAGGAGCCTCAGGAAACAGCAAGGGCAAGGGAAGGGGGAGAAGGGAAGCTGGGTTCTTAGGAAGCCCAGGGCAACAGGAGTAACTGGAACTCGTGGAGTGCAGTAGGTAGGGTAAGGGGCCTCAAGGCTATAGTCAGGACCTGCATTCACCTGTTCTCAAGCTGTGACTCCTCCTCGAGGGCCTGCCTGGCCTGCAGTGACAAACTACTGCTATCTTGGTTGCTTGCAAAGGGTCTGTGTTCAGATTTCTTTTCTGGATTTGGGAGTCATTTAAGAAAAAAAATTAAAATTTCATTGGTAAGTTGTACCTTTGAGCAAATCCTTAACCTCTAAGAGCCTCAATTTCCCTAAAAAGACTGTAATTATGTGTAGCTTGGAGGTGGTCTGTGACTTCTGCCTGGTCACCCTATGATTTTCTGTTGGAGGTGTGCCTTCGTCACAGACCTCAGGGAGGCTGGGTCTAACACATCTGTGTCCTTCTGGCTCCTGCCACTGGGCCTGGCACGGAATGAAGGGATCTAGGAGGCATTCACAGAAGGGAAGCCCTAGGACAGGCCAAGAAGACATCTGGAATAGAGGGCAGGGGGAGGGCTGCAAAGGTGAGGACACAGGTTAGGTCTGGAAAGTGGCCAGTGAAGACCAAAGAACAGTGTGGTAACAGTAACAATAGCAGTAACTAAATTGAACCTTTGTCATGTGAAATGTTCTATATATACTAACTTACCCTTTTGGTAGCTCTCTGAAGTAGATACTATTTATTATTCACATCTTATAAATGAACAAACTGAGGCACAGATTAAGGTCACACACCTTGCCCAAGGTCACACACCTAGAAAGAGTTGGAAACTGGATTTGAGACCAAGTGTTATGCCTTCCAAACTGGAAGAGACAAGGAAAGCACACAAGTGGGGAAGGTATTAAATGCTAGGTTACGAGGGCCATCGGGTCTTTATCCTGTTGGTCACAGGAGCCATGAGAGGTTTCAGGGGGAGGAAGTGCTGAGGCTGTGGTATGCCCAGGAGGGCTGATGGATTGCTTCTCTCTTACAGAAACCAACCACGGAGCAGCCCCTGTACAGCAGCAGCCTGTGGGGCCCAGCTGCTGATGGCCGTGACTGTGTGGCTGAGGGCCTGTGGCTACCGCAGCTACACATAGGGGACTGGCTGGTCTTTGAGAACATGGGCGCTTACACCGTGGGCACAGGCTCCCTCCTTGGGGGGACCCAGACCTGCCACATCACCTACACCATGTCCCGGGTAGCCTGGTAAGAGGGCCCTGCTGTAAACAGGGAAGCGGGAGGCAAACAAGGCCTAAGCAACAAGGGAAACCTGTGATCTGAGACCGGCTTCTCTGTAATCCAACTCAGCAAGGAGCTCCGCCTGAGGCCCATTTACCACTGCCTGGGGCCACAGAGGGGGCCGGGCTTCCCTGAGGGGAGCAGTGCCAGGAGATGCAGAGTTGCAGGCAGACACTTGGGGTAGCACATGTCGGGTGGCAGCACAAGCCCTCCCTGAGGTTTAGTCCTGCTCCCTGGGGAGTTGGGGGGCAGCAGGCAGGAGGCACAGGGCGGCGGCGGGAGGGGGATGGTGGCAGGCAGGGGGCAGGCGTGGTATATCTGAGGCATTAACAGAGGTTGGCTTGACTGGAAGGAAGAGAGGGAAGACAGCTGGGTTCAAACCTAGTGCTGGCACTACTAGGGATGTGGGCCTTGAGCAGGCCACTCCTCCCTTGATCTTCAATTTCTTCATCAGTAAAATGGGAGTGGGAATGAGTCCCTCCCAGGGTTTTAGACGATGGATGGAAATGCCTGACACGATGTCTGATTCACAGGAAGTGCTCATAAATGTGGGTTCCCTTTTCCTTTTGCACAGTGGGGACCATAGGGGAAGCAAGCAGAGGGGACAAGGGTCAGCAGGTGTCACTTGCCCCTGACCTTGGCTGGGCTTAGGTAAGAGTCCTGTGCTTGACAGAAACATGAGCACAGGTACAGGGGCGAAAAGAAGCCCCTTGCTGTCCCCAAGTTGGCTGCCTCTAGGATCCCTCTTACCCCTAGGGAAGCACTTCGGGGACAACTGCTGCCTGTGGAGCAAGATGAGGACGCTGAGGGTGTGTGCAAGCCTCTGTCCTGTGGCTGGGAGATCACAGACACTCTGTGCGTGGGCCCTGTCTTCACCCCAGCAAGCATCATGTGAGCAGGCTTCGTTCCCCCAGACAACCCCAGTGGGGCCATGGAGATGCCTCTGGGAGAGGTGGGGAAGGTGGCAAGCAGGACACTCTCTGGCCAGGACTCTGGTCCTCTCTCTGCTGCACCCATAGTGTTTGTTTCTGCCCTGTAAATAGGACCACTCTTATCCCCGCTGTAGTTCAAGTATGCAACATAAATCCTGTCCCTTCCAGCTCTGTCTGCCTTCTCTGCAGCGCAAGAGGCCTGGTCAGCCAGGTTTCGGGGTGTCCTTGGGGTCTTCTATTGTTTTTTTTTGTAACTATGAAAATAAATATTTAGCTTTTCTAACACTCTAGTCTATCCAGCAGTTTGACTGAAAAATCGGCCAACCTTCCCCACTACACAATGAGCCCATTCTCCTGAGCCCTGCTGCAGTGTGGGTACCACCTACTCACACCTCGTCTGACTCACCTCTGTCCTCACAGCCTTCCAAGACAGGAAGAAGACTGGAGTCAGGAAAAAGGGTGAGCTGTCAGGGCCTGAGGTGTGGGATGAGAGCTGCCTCCTTTCTGGAGCTCACAACCGGCTGGCGGCCTCTGTGTGACCCCAACACCCAGCCTAAGGCCCAGCCAGTGATGAAGCAACTAACATAGAGCATGCGATACAGCACTGTGAACTCATACTGGAGAGAAAGAGCAAAGGGATGAGTGTCCTGCAGTGCTAGGGACTGAGCCACAGCCTTTCAAAGGCTAGGCAAGGGCTCTAGCACTGAGCTACATCCCCAACTCCCTTTTTCCCCATGGGAGGTTCTTTCCTTGCAGGCAGGCAAGGCAGTAAGAATACTGCTAACACGTGTTGAGTTTTGCTTGTTTAGGTAGTCATTGTTAGGACAATGCTGGCCACAGAACATTGCTATGCCCAATGCCAATGGCCCTGGCATCCCTTCAGACTGACAGCTCTTGTAGGACAAGGGTTCTTTCACACTGCCAGAGCCCCAAGTCCTGTACCCATGGTGTGTGAGCAGTTTAGCAAAGGAGTTCAGAATTTTAGACTTCTTCCAGATGCCAGAGGAGACCAAAATTCTTTTTCATAAATTAAAAAAATTGAGCTACAGTTCACATGTCATAAAATCTAGCCTTTTAAAGTGTGGAAGTGAATGATTTTCAGTGTATTTGCAGAGCTGTATACCTATCACCACTATCAGTTCTAGAATATACTCATTCCCAGAAGAAGCCCCACAACCACTGGCAGTCACTTTCCATCTGTCCTTTCCCCCAGCCTGACAATTCTAATCTACTTTCCATCTCTGCAAGGTTTTTATTATCTTCACTTTAGCTTCTCTTAGGTTAAGCCTGGCTAGTCTGCTTCAGTATCTCAGGTTAGCCAGGCCTACAATCCTAGGCCTAGACTTGACTTTGAGATTATCCAGTGAGGCCATGTGCTATGTGTCTGGAGTAAACTAAGTACTTTTCAAAAGCAAGGGCATTTTTAAGGCTGGGCCTATTTTTTTGTACTGTGACAAGAAGCAAGTGAAAGCTCAGGACACTGAGATTCCAAAACAATCACAAAGAGTCACTCCCTTGCCCCTCTGATAACCACCCCAAACCATGCTTTACAGATATTCCCACAATGGTCTCAGCCCTCCTCTGTGAGACTATTTCTGAGACTTCTTTCACTGCAGACAACCAAGCAGATAAGACCCATTCACACTTTTCTTGAGAAAAGGAGAGGTAAATACAATTTTTCTTCTGGAATCAAAGGCACCAGGAACATGGGGGCAGAAAGTGTGGCTGGCTATGGTGAGATCTGGGTGTAACTTACTACCTTGATGAAGGCAGGATCACCAGGGAGGGCCCTCTGTGTCTTCTGAAGTGACAGTGGCTGGCATACTGCTTGAACAGGTATCTCTTACTGGAGCCTTTCTCCCATTTCACATTCCATTTGCTGCGAGAATGAAATTTACTTTCCTGAGAAAGGTACAGTATATACAGAATCCTGATGCAACTCACTTGAGAATAATCAATAAGTCCTTTTTCCTCTTCCCCTCCCCAGCCCACCCTCACTCAGCAGCAAGACGCTATCACTCCTGACTCCATTTCACCAATGACACTTAAAGCCCTTAACTATATACCTCAGACTCTCCTCTTTCCTTACTGGTCTCGGCCATTGGTCCTCAAACATTCCACTTACTGTTAGGTCTGCATTTACTGTCCCTTCTCTGTAAAGTGATCTTCCCCATGGTGGGACTCATATAATCCAGGTTTCAAATGGCTTTTTTACACAAAGCTTTCCTAGATTGTCCTTTAGAAAACAACACTTCCTGGTCTCTTCTCCTTAACTGTTTTTTTTTTTCACAGTGTCTATTAGCATTTGACATACTCCATAGCATGTCTGTCTGTGTATCATGTCAGTCCCCTAGAATTGGACCCCCTTAGCAGGAAAACCTTATTTTTCACTCCCCAAACAGACCAGGTACTCAAAAGTATATGTCAAATAACAAACATAGGTCTTATCCTGTCCAAATCTGTGAACTCATAAAATGTGCCTGCTAAACATATTTCTCTTGGAAGGTTATTGTGAGGACTAAATAAGAAAATGGGTATAAAATAGTCCAGGGCCTAGCATATTATTAGGTGCTCAATAAATAACGTGAAAGGCAATTCCTTTGGCATTTATTGAGCGCTTATAAGTGGTAGCCACTTGTGATGTAAAGATGAGTCCTTGTGAGTCCTCAAGGAGCTAATCTGTGAGGCCTGCAAACTAACTCAGTGTACACTTGGGAAAAACCAGGCTTGACAAACGTAGTCCAAATGTCAGGAAAACCTATAGGCATATACGATGCTTCAACAGCTCTTTCTAAGGTGACCTTGGCGTAGGATCGCCAGATAAAACCAGGACACTACATTAAAAGGGGATTTAGAGGAGAATTTTTTTTTTCTTTAGCGCACGTATGCCTTATACTGTATCTGGCTTTTAAAACATTACTCACCAAGCGTAGTAGCCCATTCCTGTAATCCCCATACTCGGCAGACTGAGGCAGGATGACTGTAAATTCAAGGACTGTAAGTTCAGGGCCAGCCTGAACTACATAGCGAGGCCCTGTCTCCAAAAAACAAAACAACATTACTCGTTATCTTAAATTCAACTTTGGACTGGACGTTCTGCATTTTATTTGCTAAGTCTGGCAACTGTAAACTGGCAAGTCCTTTTCTGGGTTTCGTTTTCCCCACCCGTTCTCCTCGCCTCGGGAGCTCCCGGGGCGGGGCACTTCCCCACCCCTGGTGGTCGTTCCTCCGCTCGAGAGTTGTGCAGGAAACGCGCAGGTCTCTAGTTTCTCGCTAAGTGAATATTAGAAGCCCCGTCCTCTCAAGCCCTTACTTTTCCTATAGGAATATGAGATTGTGTGTGTGGTGGGGGACAGACGCTCAGGACCTCTGGCTCCACGAACTAAACAGGAGCTTCTCAGCCGCCGGAACCCTCACAGCAAGACACTTCAAACCATGAATTTCCGGTCGCATGGCGCTACTTCCGCATACAAGAGCCTCCTAGGATTTGCGCCTCTGCCTCTCCCAGGATTGCGTCCTCTGCTGGTCTGGAGGAGGAACCGACTTTACCAAATGAAAAAAAGAAAAAAAACCCCAGGAATCCATTGGTTGAAATATTGAGATGTAGCTCCGCCCCCAACCTCTACCAATGGAAAACCGAGCCCTTACAGGGGGGCGGGGTTTCCCCAGTAAAAATGTCAGCCTGAAGGCGGCTCCGTGGGGAAGGGGTTGGCGGATTTACGCTGGTTTTGAATGGCCGTGGGGTAGGGTGGGGTAGGGTGGGGTAGGGTGGGGTGGGGGGACAGTACGGGAAGAGGGCTTCTGGCCCATCAGCTACTTCCCTTTCCACTTGGAAAGCCAGTGGCTTCTAGTATAGGCGAGCGAAGCCTTGTCTTTGGTGTTATCAACCATTCATTTCCTACACAAAGACACCTGATGAATTCACGCAAAAAAATCGGGGGCTTTGAGCGAATTCTTGATTTCTGGAACAAAATGTATGATACTTGAAAAATAATCAAGATTGCTCACTGTGTGCCATACCTTGATCACGTCTTCCCTCGAATTATTCCACTTTACCCGCACAACGCCTTGGAGTGAATTTTTTTGACACGGACTCCAGTCCCTCACTGCCTGTGTTGGGATACTGGTTCTTCTTGTTAATTAGCTTAAATTACTCTCTCTGGCACACTGTCTGCGTCTGTAAGATGGGATAGTAGTACTTACTTTGTGCCGTTGTTGTAGGATTAAATAAACATTTCAAGTATCCAGAACAGGCATATATGGTAAACATTGGTAACTGCCTAAATTATTTCCCATATAAATTAAGAAATTAGGCTTAGTTATGAAGTAACTTGCCTGGAACAGATAGATAGTGGAACAGCAATTAGTGGAAAAGGTTGGGAAGCACCCTTGCCTAACCGAGGGACTTTTCAGTCACTAAACACATCCAGTCATTTTTCTGGGCTTAGAGGTATCCTGTGATGATCATAACTGCCTTGACAGCAGCATTTATATTTAATATAACCCTAACTCCAAGTGGCTACTCTCTGGACATTTTAATAAAGCTAATGGAAGGTTATGTTCTATAACTTACCTCCCAGACTAGGGTTTCTGGATGTAGTCAGATTGGATGGCACCAAGATTTACCTCCTGCTAAATCCTACTGTATAGAAAAACCAGAGGGTTTTTTTTTTTGAGACAAAGTGTCACTATGCAGTTCAGGCTGGCCTCAAACTGGCAGCAATCTTCCTGCCTTGGCGTCTTAAATGCTGGGATTATAGGTGTGTGCCACTGCAGCCATCTAGAAATAAATTTTTGAACAAATTAAATTTGAGCTCCAGAGGGAATGTCCAAGTGACAATAATTGTGGTTTGGTGCAATACAGGAAAGCACAGGGTACCAAGGGAAGTCTGATTAAGGATAGGCATAACTGCCTGCTCCAGTTAAGGTGGACTTGGCAGAAGCAGTGGGTTTTGGTGAATGAGTAGGAGTTTGGTGAGGGTATAAAAGTCTGGGGAAACTGAGGAGAGCATTCCAGACCAGGAGAATTATATATACAAAAGAAAAGAGTCCTTTCTCAGGAATTAGAATACAAAATCATAGATAAGAATGGAACAGAAATTTGGGGCATATTATGAAGGCTTATGTCTTGGAGGTATCAGCAAGTCATCAGAATTTGTGAGCAAGGGAAAGATCAGGCCAGCTTTGCACTTTAGATGGTGTACTAGGAGGCAATGAAAAGGGTGTGGTAGGCGGCCTCTCCGAAGTCCTCGGTGATCCCACACCCCAATATCTTCTGATGCAATCCTTTCCCCCATGTATGGATTGTTTATTGATTCCTAATGAATAGGATACATTAGAAATGATGAGTTGTCATTTTAAAGATTAGATTATAAAGACAGGCTTTTGTCTTGGGTGCCTTCTCTTTCTCTTAGTGAAGACATCAGCCATGTTGTGAGTTTCCCTGTGGATGGACTAGCCTGTGTGTTCAACAACTGACAACTCTGACCAAGGACCAGACTTGCAGCCTTTTAACAGCTACATGATTGAACTTGGTAGTGGATTTTTCTCTAGAAGAGACACTGAGCCAGGGACACCCATCCTTGAGTGGCTCACCTGGGCCCTTCATGGGGGTGGTGGACTGGGACCAGTGACCCAGGACCACCAGTAGCATGTCTTCCATAAGATGCAGCTGACTGTCAGAATGGATGAGATCAGAATTGAGACGATGATCACTGCAGCCTGCAAGCCACTCACATTTGGCAAAAGGGATGGGGTCATCAGGGCAGAGATGGTGAACTTGTTTCCTGGGGCAGGTCATGCTCCTGTTCTTGGTAGCTGTGGTCTCCAGAATACTTGGCTCCCACAGCGAGGAGGAAATATGGTGCAGGGAAAGGACAGGCTTGGAGACAAAGAGTGATCTTGGGCAGATATACAAGTTATTTCCTCCAGTGTTTGGTACTTAGCAGGTGCTTTGTACATGTTGTGGATGAAAAATGAGAGATGTAATATTAGTACTACACCAGATGCTTTACATGGCTTATCTTATTCAACCTGGCAAGGTGGCTTGTTCACTACCACTCATCAGCTGGGGAGGCTGGAATGCAGAGCCTCCCTTCTTTCTGAGAGTAGTAAGTTTATAGAGGTGGAATCAGGATTTGAACCCCGGATGGATGCTGCCAGACCTCCATGCTATCTATGTGCCTCCCCACAAGTGTGTTTTGAATACTTACCAAGGGCCAGGCATGTGGGCCAGCCCAGTAAGATAACATGTAGCACACTGGAATCCCTTAGTAAATTCTGGCAGTCATTAGGTATCACTATTATGTGACTCATTTTGTCTTCACAGCAGCCTAACATGGGTAAGTTGATTGATTAGCACTTGGGTTGATCCTAGTGTCTTCTACATCCCCAGCTCTTCTTTTTTTTAATTTTTTACGACAGTCTTGCTAAGTTGCCCAGGCTGGATTTGAACTTGTGACACCCTCTCAGAATGTTGGGATTGTAGGCATGTGCCACCACACCTGGTAAGGAGAAATAATTTTATTATTTTCCACAGGGGTCTCTGAAGCTGATATGGTGAAATGTCTTGCTTCAGGACATCCAGTTAGGAAGTGGCAAGGCCAAGATTCAAACACAAATTGACTCCCCCTTTTCTGTGTCAGCTAAGGGGTTCAGGTGGAGTGGAATCCAGTACTACTGCTTCAGTTTATTCAGTTGATAATCAGAAAGGAATCCTTGGAGATAAGGAGTAAACAGAGGGCCTTGAAGAACCAATGGAAAGAAGGGCAGGCTTTTTGGGGGGCTCAGGGAATGTCTGGAACCAATGGAGACACAGGAGAATTCTTATAAGGAGCACCTCCTAGCAATTATCCAGCAGTGGGATGGGCTGCTGCCCAGTGAGGTCCCCATCACCACAGATACCCCTGGATGCTGCTGGCATAGGAGACTGGTGCTAGGAACACATGTAGGGCACCTCTGCCTTGCCTTACATCAGCTCCAGTTTGCTGTACCTGTTCTCTTGGGGGCTCTGTGGAATAGAGTGGTGAAGATGAGGAGCTCAGCTTTGAAACAGCCCCACACTCCCAGGAGAAATCCTGTCTCCTGACTTCCATCTTTTGCTTCTTTCACTCTACCTCATGCTGAAGCCTCACGGTTCTTGCAGCCACAACCTCCAGCTTTGCTCTACCCCACATGCATAAGACTATCCTCCTTCCTGGCTTAAAACCTTTCCATAGCTCCCTATTGCCCGCAGGATGGCTCTCAGCATGCCGTGACCCCTTCCTGCTTTCCTCTCCAGCCTCATTTCTCTGCTCCTTTGCTTCACATGCAATCCTTGGGTGCATAGCCTCCATTTCCACCTCCTGTCCTTGCCACATGCTCACCTTTCCATCCAGGGATAGTTTACCTGGCACTTCCTCATCTTGCAGGTCTCAACTTCCAGGAAGAACCTTTTTTCTGAGTTCCTTTGACCCCCTTCTACCCCTCGGGGCAATTCTGCAATTGCCTGGTCACTATTCATTCTTTACTCTTTTATAGAGACCTGGGGTGCATCTGTCTGCTTATCTAAGTTCCTAGCACAGAGTAGGACTCACTGACCAAAGGAGTGAGTGAAGGAGAGGGGAGCATTGTGGGGCTGTCTTGCAGGAGAGTGGAAAGAAGGAAGAACCCTGGCACAGCCCTTGGCCACCCCACAAGTTATGTTTCTGTTTCTTTAGGACTTGACCAAAGTCAATACAACTCTGGATTGATCTGGGGGAGGTGGCCCCTGGCTGAACAAGCACAGCCTTCTCCATCTGATTCCCCAAACCCCTCTCAGATCTGGACATCGAACTCCAGCCCAGGGAGTGTCTCTGGCTCCCAGCCTCCTTTTGGGGTCATATTTTTTTGGGGGTATTTCTATTAGTACATCAATTATACTGAATATTGGGTCATATTCTAACATTTTCATACCTGCATATAACATCCAATCCACCCTCTATCACTCTCCCTTATCCTCTCCTCCCATCTTCCCCTAACCTACATCCTCTTGTCCAATAGTCTCTTCCTACTTTAATGTCCCAGCATTCCATCTTGAAAAGTAGCCAGTGCTGGGTGGGAGATGAAGTGCACTGGCAGGTACAAAACCTGATTTACTCAACTCTGCCATAGACTTGCCATGTGACCTTGAAGAGGCCACCTCCTCCCCTGGTTTCATCTTTCTCTACTGTGCCAAGGAAAGAATTATCTCGATAGACATCACTAAGTAGAATAGGACAGGGATTGGAGGATACTAAGGAGCATAAGTTTGAGAGTCACATGGCTCTGGTTCAAATGCGACTTTTACTATTAATTTGCAAAATCATCTTAACTCTGAATTTAGTGTTCTCATCTCTAAAGTGAGACAAATATGGCACCTCCCCTTAGGCTTATTGTGAGGATTAAATCAAATGACAGATAATAATTACTATGTTAAAAATGTCTCGGGCTGGGGATTTAGCTCAGTGGCCTAAGCATCTGCCTGGCAAGTGTGAGGTCGTGAGTTTGATCCCTGGTACCAAAAAAAAAAGAAAAAAAAGTCTCAAATAGGGCCTGATGTATAACAGGATGCCACAAATCCCAAGATGTGCAAGCACTTTGAGAGAAAAGAGAGCATTAGAAACATGGGTTTCCACTGAGTTACGGCGTTCCAGAGTGGGGAGGAGGCTTAGGAACTCATGTTCCATATTTCCCATTGCACCATTGGTGGGGAGACAGAGCCCCGAGTGGAGAAGGGTCGTGCCCCAAACCACACTTAACTCCACACTCTTAGGCTAGTAAATTCCATGAGTAAGAGTATGGACTTTGGCTGAGAAGCTGATTATTTTCTGAGAACCTGAAAACTTTATAATTAGCTCATCCTCCTCCCTATCCCACACCTGGTACCCTCTTCTGTCCTCTGTCCTTTCCTCAGCTCCTCAGTCTGAGGGCAAGCTGGCCCAGATACAAGGATATTGCCCTTCTGTTGAGTCCAGAGGCCACAGCCAGGATTGTTCTAGCCCCTCCCCCACCTCCCCATCTCGGTCTTGGGTTGGCAGCATTATTGGAGAAGCCCAGGGCCCAGCAAACAGCGGAGGAAAAGGATGGGCATGTACTTACTGCACCAGTGGGTAGTAGTGGAAAAGGGGGAGCTGCATACCCATTAGTGGAGTCTTGGGACTTCTGCTAAGGAGGGGTGGAGAGGTAGGTGCTCAGGGACCTGCAGAGCATTTCATTCGTGAGAGGAAGCAGACAGAGGTCACACCGGGGGCAACAGGGCTGCAGCCTGTTCCTGACTCAGAGCAGGATCAGGACAAGCAGGCTTCTAAGGGGTCCTGAGGTCAAATATCATGTTAAGCTGATGCTGTAGAAGATTTTCAAAACGTAAGAGCCAAATGCTCACAGCCTTTGATTAAGCAGGGAAAAAATAAATTATGGATCAATAGGCAGAATATATGTTTGATTTTTATAAAATATGCTCACATGGGAAAAATTTATAAACCTCATTGCCAAAATGCCAGCAGTGGCTACCTCAGGGCAGTGACTCATGGATGAGCCTTCCTTTGGATATTTTGATGTATTTTCTACAATGAACATCTCACAAGAAATTTTTACTTAGGAAAGCAATTTTTTTTAGTGCTCCCCAAAGTTGGTTTATTTTTTGTACTAAAAATAATTTTAAAAAGGAATACAATACATTTTAAAGGAAAACCTTTGGACCCACAATTTCATTTGAAGAAATCTACTGCAGAAGGCACAGAAAGATGAAGAATACTATGGGAGGGATGGTCATGTTTTTATAAAAGAATGGCATTTTTGTTTATACATAAGCAAAGTATCTGGAAGGAATCACACCAACTGTTAGCAGCTGCTGACTTCTGAGAGTGGATAGATGAATTTTCTATTCTTACATTTATTTGACTTTTTAAAAAATAAAGATTATAAATTATGCTGTAATTTGTAAAAACAGCAACAAACCACTTTCTTAGTCTCTGCCAAGATCCCCTGGTTTCCCCTGCACACAGGCTGGCTGGGGGTTGGTCAGTGAGTCTCCCTGGGCATTCAGTTTCCACTCGTGCATCTCGGGGGGGTCACTTTTGGTCTCTAAGATTCCTCTCAATTCAGAGATGGGGAGATCTCATTGTTGTACTTTGCCACTACCAGCTTCAGCTGGCTACATATTTTCTGAGATCTCCTCTGTACTCTGTGGGCAGAGGTGCAGGACATGGTCTTGGCCTCAAGGTGCTCATGGCTCAGAGGCTTCAAGTGCTTCAGGGATCCAGGCCCTCACATCTGCTGGACCCAGACAATGGCACAGCCAGCTTTGAGTGGGACACAAAGGGTGAGATTTAAACAGGGAATAAAAAGAGAGCATGGACCTTCTAGGTATGGAAGAGTCTTACAAGAGCACATGTGTGAAGGACAAAACTGTGCCTAGCACTCTCCATTTGGGATCTTATGGTGGATGGATAACTGGTGGTCAACTTGTAACAACCAGCTGAACTAAATCAGCATGGTGCTGAGTGTAGATGGCCCACCGGATTGTTGATGGCATAAAAAGCAGACCTGGGGAAGAAGAGTAGCTGTTTGATACTGTTGGTTCTCCTGTGGTCTGCAGAAGTTTGTTGAGCTTCTTCCCTGATATGAACTTGGTATGAGCATCAGAGGAGCTTTGGGGCCTTGTTATTGCTGAGAATGGCTGTGGTTCTCTGTGGGGGAGTTCTGGTCCTTACTTTGAGCGTTGCTTCCTGGTTCCAAAGGGGAAGATAGTATGCTGTTCAGTCTCCAGGAGAAGCTTATCATGATGGCTCCCTGATGTGAACTCAGCTGTTCTCATTGTTGGAGGAGCTTGGGACCTTGTTGTCACTGAGGAGGGCTATGGTGCTTTTTGAGGCAGCCCTTGTTCTTACTTTGAGCGTCACTTCTTGGGTCCAGTGCAGGACCCTCAGCTTACTAGCATAGGATCCTTCATCCCACTGGCATAGACTTTCTAGCTTCCACCACTGACTTTTGGGCCTTCCCAGTGCAGATCTGTGAAACAGACTTGCATGAGTCATTGTCATGGGCTCTAGGCCTCCAGCTGGACTTGAGGGAGTCATTGTCATGGGCTCTAGGTCTTCAGCTGGACTCGTGAAGGATATTCCCATGGGATCCTTTGGCTGGATTATCTTGGTCTTTAGTGCATGAACAGATTTCCTACACTTGTTGTATTTGACTCTGGGTGACTCCCGTAACATCATACTATAAATTAGGTGTCCTGGATATAACTGTTTTCCTTGCATCCCTGAATACAACAATTCCTATTTGCCTAAATGCTGATTATTTTTTTGAGACAGGGTTTCACTATGCAGTTTGGGCTGGCCTTGAACTCACTATGTAGCTCAGGCTTGCTTCAAACTCACAGCAATCCTCCTCCCTCAACCTCCTGAGTGCTGAAATTACAGAAGTATGCCACTATGCCTGGCTAAGTGCTCTGATTCTTATGTTACATGCACAGATTTTTTCCTCTTCTGGAGGAAACCCCTGTAAATAACACATGTGGTGAGAGGAGCAAGACTGAGGGCTAGGCGAATGCAGGACAGAGTGGCTTGGTGAGGAGAAGCCGTGTTGTTCCTAGGTTGGTCAGTGCCCACATATTGACACCTGCTGTAGTGTTGCCAATATGATATCACAGGAAGTGCTTTCTCTCTTCCTATTCACCTTCCCCATAATCTTCCCCACCTGCTGCAGGCCCCTGGACCTGAAATTCTACCATTAGCTATTACTCTTCTGGGAGTGGCTCTTATCATAGAAATGTATAGGTCAGGGAGAAGGAGATACCTCAAGTCATAAACCCATTACTCTGAGGAACAAAAGAGGATAAATTATGGTGAAGGAATGAGAAGGACAGGAAGAGCAAGCCAAGAGTGGGACAGAGGGAGCTCCCCAAAAAGGAAGCAGAGAATTAAAGGGAATGGGTACTCTTGGACAAAATCCATGAAGTTGCCTCTGGTTAGAACCTAAAGCCCACCCTCCTTGAGTCTTAGCTATTTTTCCTGTTGCTGAGACAAAATACCCAACACCCAAAGTTAAAGAGTAAAGATTTACATAGCTCACAGTTTGTAGAGATTTCAGTCCATAACTGATGGGTTTCAAGGCAGGGTAGATGGCAGACAGGCATCATAGAGGAGAAATAGTTTATGGCAGGTGGAAGGTAGCAAAGCAAGCAAGAGATAATAACCACAGCTCTTTCTATCTCTTATATCTTATCCAGGTGAATAGCACTCATAACCTTAATCTTAGTGCCTTTGATCCTAGCATTGTATCATGAATCAATCCAAGTACCACACATTCTAGATCCAGTCACCTGCATCTATGAGTACATGAGGCCTTGGGGGGGCATTTAGACACAAACAATAACATCTTTCTAAGCTCACAAGAAATGGAGAACCTGGGGTGGAGATAAGGGAGCTGTACAATGCCACTAATGAGTCAGGAGAAAACCCAGGAATCACTCGAGGTCTCACAAGGTTTGCCCAGGTTTTGACCCATGGCTCCACACCTGTGAGATGCATATACCATCATCCTGTCTCCTTTTCCTTGGGCCTTCACTTTCATCTCCCTTCTCCCGGTGGCAAGAACAGAAATGGGGGCCCCAGGACGTGGCTCCTAGTTGGTAGGTCTGGCAGCTTGGTTAAGGTGATGCAATGGGCAGAAGAAATAGGCCCAGTGGCTCAGCCTCCAGAGTGACAGGAGGGAAAAGCCGCTTATTTGGACAATGATCCCAAACCTCCAAACTGCCTGACATCCTAGGGCTGAGTAGAGTCCCATGAAATCAGGGGACTTCTGTGGGCCACTCATCCCAGTGCCCACACTCACGAGACTGCTTGTATCTTCAGTAGCTACCCTTGCTGGGCTTAGTCCTTGCTGTAGCTGGTGCTGGCTCTGGACTCTCACCAGCAAAGGAGGTACTAGGTATGGGCAGACATTGGCTGTGCCCAGAAAGAGGCAGCTCTCCCTTATCTTTGGGAGACAGGACAAAAGACAGCCCCCAGTTGTTATCTGGGGCTGTGGATCTTTGCTCAGAATCCATGGATCTGGGAATTAGGGGTGGGTTGGCTCCTAATAGCAGAGAATAGAGGTTGCATGAACATAACCAAGGGCTGGGTGTCAGTCCAAGGGCCTGGGGTTGGCCCTGATCCCACTGACTGATAAAATGATGGCATTGAGACCAATGATCTCTCCCAGCCATCCTGGACCCTGAGGTAATGACCAGCATTCCCATTTGGACTGTCTTTACCCTAGAGAGTACTTCTTGATTCTGTCACTCCTTCGTATCCTTTCTCTTGCCCCTGGATACTACTGCCCCCTACTCTGATAAGCACCCCTACATCCATGCACCTTTCCAGCCTGCCTGTGGTGCTGGTTTTCACTGCCTGGGCCCAGGGCCTCTCAGCTGGTGACTCTCCCATGTGCTGACTGGGAACCAGGACATCTGGGTTCTGATACCAGCTCTGTCACTTGCTGTGTACCCTCAGCTAGAAACTAACTCTCTCTGGACTTCAGGATGGACTAGAGGGTCATAAGGCTTTCAGACTTGATCACTTCCAGGTCCACTCTCTTAGGGAGCTTTGTATCTTTGACTCCAGTCTCCTGAGAGGCCCTCTACTGTCATGACATCAGGGTAGGGAGCCCCTGCATCTTTGGTCCAAAGTGTCAACACTTTCCCCATTTCATCTAGTTATTAGGATTAGTGAAGAACATTTTATAACAATCAGAAATATGACAGAACTGTCAAAAATTTGAAAGTAGACGTTTCTCTTTTAGAGTAAAACTCAAATACTTTCCATAAATATAGACAAGAAAAACATCCAGGGTTGTGGTGCAGTCCTGTAATCCAGCATTCTGTGGAGCTGAAGCAGGGGGTTTGCAAGTTTGAGCCCAACCTGGTCAATTTAGCAACTTAGTGAGACTTTGTCTTAAAATAGTAATAAAAAGTAATTTTTTACTTTTTATTACTATTTTAAGGCTTGTGGATGTAGTTTACTGGTATGTCTGTAGGTCCAGTGTACAATATGAGAGAGAGACAGAGACAGAGACAGAGAGAGGGAGAAGAAAATGAGCACATTTCAAAATAAAAGGAAAAGTACTTTTCCTTCTCCTGTTATGCTTTTGGAAGCTGAGTCTCCTGAGTGTACCACACTTATATTTTTCCTGCTCTGCTCCACATCTCTTCCTTTTTCTTTATATGCTTCAAGATTCCCTAAGAGATTGGGTAGAATCATCGGTCCTATAGTAAGAAGAAATAACAATGTCCTGTGATGATTCAGCACCTTGGTCAGTACCCCACCGTCCCGCCTCTCTCCCAACCCCTGCATTTCAGTCTGTCTCCCAGGTCTTTGCAAGTGACCTCCTGCGGGTGAGCTTGAGGGTGGTGAATAGTGCCAGGACTCAGGGCCTCTGAGAGGAAGTAGGGAGTGCTGTGTAGGTGTGAGCAGTCAGCCTCCTGGGATGGTCTCTCTGGCTGGAGGAAAGACTTGCCCCAGAGTCCTCAAGGTAAGCTCTATGCTGCCAAGAGACCTTATTTTTGTTGTTTCTGGTTTCTGCTGCCACCCCAGAGAGAAGAACCCAGAGATAATGGCCTTATTTAGGGGCTGAGCAGCATGATAAATCTGGCAAGCTACGGGGCTCAATATTGGACTCTCAGAAGCCTGGACCAACAGGGCTAGGACCCTGGCAAGCAATCAACCAAATCTCTAACTCCTCTTCAACTGGCACAGGGAAACTGGGCCCCAGCAAGGGAGAGGGACCTGCTTAAGGTCACATAGGGTCTTCACAAGTCTCCCTCTGAACCTTGGAGATACAAGATACTTTGCATGCACCTGAGACTTGAGCCACAATTGCACAATTCCATGATGGCTAGTGTAAGCACCCACTTTGAAACCCATGGGATCCCAGTCTTGGTGGCTACTGCCTGTCACTGATGCAGTCCTCAAAGCCAAGAATAATTTCCAGAGAGGTCCAGTCAAGAGTTGGGCTTTAGCTTTGGATACATCTGATTTCCAACTCTGCCAAGCAGTAGTTGTGAGTCCTCTGGGAACACTTCTTCACTCAAACACTGAGGTAATGGTTCTAACCTAAGGGGCTTGTCTCAACAGTTAAAATAGAAAAAGTACCAGCACTTTGGTTGGTGACTACATGGGAAGGACTCAGAGTGGGGTTGCTGTCAATCAATCTTTTCCCACTCTGGATAAGATCTACATTGATTTTTCCTAATTACCCATAGCTGAGCTGCTTTTGCCTCCCCTCTTAAATGCATTAAATGTGGGGATTCTGGTTTCAGCCCAACAACCCCATCTCTCATTCTGGAATTTTCTGGATAGTTATGCTAATATACTTCTTAGAGGCACATAATTTCCTGGAGTCCTTATGTGGCTATGTAAATGAGGCCCCTATAATTACTCCCACATACTTTCCACTGCCAGTCAAGACCTCTGGTCCTGCTGGGGATTTAACTCAGTGGCACAAGTGCTTGCTTGGCAGGCACAAGTGCTTGCTTGGCAAGCACAAGGTTATGAGTTCGATCTGCTGTACCAAAAAGAAGAAAAAAAAGGCCTAGTGGCCTCCCACCACCAGTATGCACAGCTGTGTGCTCTGTGCAGGCCCTGTGGGACTCCTGGCCAGGCTGCTTCCCCACCAGGCAAACGTGGGATGGATTGTGTTTAACCAGCAGGCCTGGGGGTCTTCCTGGTGGTCCCATGTCCCTCATGGGACACAAGGAGGAAGATGGGCTTCTCAGCGTCAGACTCAGCACAGAGATTCAGAAAGCCCACACAGCTCCAGGCACTGACTCCAGCGGGCAGCTAGAGGAATGGGTAGGGCCTTCCTCAGTGTGCTGCAATTAGCTTACCATGAAATCAGGTGAAGTTGGCGGTACTATCGCCACTCTTCCAGAGACCCAGAGAAGTTAGGCCATTTTTTTTTTAACATCACACACTGAGGGGAACTGCATAGTTCCAGAGACCAGGCTCTTAACCACTGTCCTGCAAGCTCCTTGTGCCTTCTCCCAGGGTTACTCCAACTCTCCTCCAGGAAAAGATAGGCAGTCTTTCTGAGTTTCCAACAGCTTGAGAATTTTCTCACTTTCCAGTGTGAGATGTGAGACTTTTTGTCCTCTCTCTGGGCCTTGCTTTTCCTCCTGTACAGAGTGACTCGGGTGCAACTTACCCAGCAGAGCTGCCTGTGGACCGGCTGTGCTAATGGACCTACACTGCCTGGGACAGGATAGGTGGGACTTCGTGTTTTTCAGAAAGAATGAAACAGACCACTGGCATCCAGTAATTTTAATTTAATACAAATTGATCATAACTCACAAAATGGGCAATATTTTTAAATAAAAATACTGTTGGGGATGGCCCAGATTCTGGGACTTGAAGGGGCAGGGAGGGATGAGGATTCCTCTTGCCCATGGGTATGTGGCAGTTGGGAGTGGGAGCCCCTCAAGTTCAGCTGTGCTAGCTCCTTTGGGATAGTTGTACTCAGAGACCTCAAGGATAGAACCAAGGCCCCAGCTCTGGGAAGAAAGGCCAAGGCTATGAAGACATTTTAGCTTGGTCTTGCTGGTTCACACCTTGGGCTGTCATCTCTGGGCAGGAATACAATCACAAGGACACTATAGAGCAAGACACCGCAGGACACAACACAGTTGGATGCTGTAGCAACAAACGTGGATGGGCTTGCTCACCATCCGTGCTAATGCTCTAGTAAGCCTCCTTGTATGGCTGAGGTCAGAAAGAGGAAAACTACATTTCCCAGACTCCCTTGAAGCCAAGGTTTAGAATCTGTCTCGTTTCCACAGAGTCCCTTGTAGGGATATGGGATTTTGAGACCTGAGTTAAGTAGGACAGAGACACCTCAGGACATCCATTTGTTGGCATGGATGGTGCCAGAGGGCTCTGCAAGCAGCGGCTGCTGGTGCAGCAGCTTCCTGCTGATGGGAGCAGCCTTCTCAGTCATAATAGACACGATGAATCTGGCAGCTGGGAGTTGTTCCTGGAAATTCAGCAAAGACTCTTGCTTCTCTAGCCCTTCCAACAATTTTGAAAGTCACCAGGGAGCTGGTAATAAATCCTCATCTAATTAAGCCACCTAAAGTGGCTCTTGTTTCTGCAGCAGGATCCTAAGTGAGATAGATGTCAAGTCTGAAGGCAGGACCTGGCCAAGGGCCCCTCCCGGAGCGCAGGTCCTCATCAAAACAACCGCATCCAGCAGCTTCTCTGCAGCCTAGCAGGTCACAGAGGCTTGGTTGGACAGGGCTGGCTGGACTCTGTCCAAAGCTGCTGGGGACCTCTATCATCCAGTGGTACTTGTCCTGCAGATGCCTTTAGCTGATGGACTCTACATCAGTCCCCAGGGTGCCTTTAGGTCGTGGGTAAGAAGGGGGTGACATGGTGACACAGAAACACACGGACTCAGCTACTGGGTGCCTTCCACATGGCACAGCATCCTCTCTGACTTGCTGATCAGTGGGAAAAGGGCTTTTGGTACGTGGGTGGCAGGAGAGGATGAGTCTCAGACAACTTTAGGAACAGCTATTGCCTGTGTACTGTGGGCTTAGTGGCGTTAAGGGTAAAATGGTCCATTGCTAGTTCAGTCAAGGGCAAGTCTTAGGTCATGGACACAGAGGATTCTGTGCGTCTTTCAAGTTGTCAACCACTAGCCACATCTGACATATCCTGAGACCAGGGCAGCTGGGCAGGAGGGGGACAGACAGAAGGAGGTAGTCCCCTGCCCCTGAGAGGAGGGGGGTGAGGTTGGGCAGGAGTCGCCTGAGGAGAAGTCATGTCACGTCCCCATCAAAGTCAGAGCTACAGAACATGAATGCAAGGGGAGAGCTTAAGAATCATGGAGCACAACCTCCATGTCACAGACGGGGCACAGGAGGTCCATGGTAAACACCTGGCCTGAGGTCTCAGAGCGGTGGATGTGGGCTGAGTCCAGGCCTCCTCTGCTGGGCCGGGCTTTTGCTGGTGGTAGTGGCCCAGGAGGCTGTGGGCCCTTAGCACAGACTAGATACGGACTGTGTTGATCCGCAGTGGCTGGACATTCTTGCCATTGGCATGGCTCTGGCCAGGGCTGAAGTAGGAGCAGAGCTTGCCTGGGAACTTCTCACGGAAGGTATAGAGCCAGGACATGTCATCAGCATTGTAGAAGATAAGCAAGCCCTGGTCATAGTCCAGGAAAACACCCACCTTGTCCAGCTTGTCACGGACATTGAGCCGTGTCCAGGGCTCCGTGCAGGCACTGTACTGGTTACCATCGTGCATGACAATGCAGTAGAAGCCACGGCTGGGCTGGATCTGGATGCTGCCCTTGCGGCTTGCGGCCTCATGCGCCAGCCCGATCACCCACTGGGTCTTCTCTGCTACCACCACCTCCCAGTAATGGACGCCACTACTGAAGGCCTCAGAACCCAGCACCGACACCTCCACGTCAAAGCGCTTTGGTGAGTCCTGCAGCGGCTGTGGGTGCAGGTTCCCGTAGGCCACGATGGTGCAGTCATCAGAGAGGATGAGGCGCTGGTGGGCAGTGCCTGGGTCCAGGGTCAGCGCAGCTGGCACTGCAGGGGATGGAGAGGGAGAGAAGATCAGTGGAAACAAGGCTGTCAAGCCACTTTTCAGTTCTTTACTGAGGACAGGGTTCTGGATGGGTCCCGAGAGACCACTGACCCACCGTGTGACCCTAAATACAAGCCTGTCCTTTCTCTGCCTCACTTCCTCCTCTGTAAAACAGAACGGTAACGGCTAAGGTCCTGGTTAGCCACTGCCTGAGGGCCAGGACAAGGAATATACTGGGCACTCCACAAATGTGTGTAGAATTAACATGTGAGGACCAGAAGGAGAGAATTTTAGAGCTGGGTTGGGGGGGGTTGTTAGTTTAAAGATCACCCAAGTATTGCTGCTCCCTAGAGAGAAATTTGGAAATTTGTGAAGGTGTTTGGGTTGTCTTCCTGGCAGTGGGATACAGGGATGCTAAAGACCCTGCATGAAATGCACAGGATGGTCTTGCATTGGGAAGGACTGTCCATCCCCAGACCACCAGCAATTTCCTTTCCTTTCTTTTCCTTCTTCCTTTCCTTTCCTTTCCTTTCCTTTCCTTTCCTTTCTTTCCTTTCCTTTCCTTTCCTTCCCTTCCCTTCCCTTCCCTTCCCTTCCCTTCCCTTCCCTTCCCTTCCCTTTCTTTTTTCTCTTCTCTTTCTTCTCTTCTCTCTCTCTTCTTCCTTCCTTCCTTCCTTCCTTCCTTCCTTCCTTCCTTCCTTCCTTCCTTCCTTCCTTCGTACCAGGAATTGAACTCAGGGTCCTATACTTGCCAGGCAGGCACTGCACTGCTGAGCTGTATCCCCAGGTCCACCTGCAATTTTCAAATGTTCCACTAGACTTTCCTATGGATGAAAAAAAAATACTGGACCTACAACCTAACCTCATTATATGAACAGACAAAATAATTCCTGCAGTTTTAATAGATACTGAATGTTCTGGAACACGACAACCGAAGTGAGGGAAAGTTGGATTTTGTGGGGGTGCCTTGGAACTTCATTATGAATTGTTCAGTGTTTTGGAAAATAGGTTTCTAAGAATTGATATAATCTACCCACATACAAGGATGGCATTTGAAGCAGAGTGGTGTTTTGCCTATGAGATAAGCATCTGCCTACTTAGTTTCTAGCGTGGTTCTAAGTGAGCATCTACATATTGACATAAAAATATTTTATTAGTAATACTTCCTATTTTTCCTTTGGAGTATATCTATATATGTACACATAGTTATACACATACATATATACTTTAGGTTGTGAAAAGGTTATGTGATCTTTGAGGCATTCCAAATTATCTGTTACAAAAAGTAGAAGTATATCTGAAAACCGCTAATTCTAAGGTAACGCTGCCATTTGACAAGTGGGGAAACTGAGACCTGGAAAGCGGTTATGACTAACCTTAGGTCAGCAAATACTGACAGATCTGGGAAAAATCAAGGAGGCCACCATCAACATGGCTCCAGCCCTCTCTGCCAGCTCACCTGTCACTGGCCACCCTCACCCTACTTAGGCCCAAACCTTTTTCCCAACTCCCTACATGTTCCCAGCCTCCTCTTTGCTATTGGGATCACACATGGGAGTCCCCTAGCGGCCCAGCAGCTGGGTTTTCCTCTTCTCTGGAATCCCTGCACTGTGTCCATGCATGGAGCCCAGTCTCCTGTGCCTACATCTATCTGATCCCTTTATACCAGCAGGGCAAGGATTGTGTACTGGTCACCTCGGCTTGCTTCTGTGTGTCCAGTTTCCAGAGCCTGGCATGCTGCAGCCTAGTGGAAGTGCTCAGCAAATTAGGTTGACCCCATTTGGGGTAGGCAGGTGGTACTGGTTGGGTCACCTGTGTCTGGGCTGGCTATACCGGCTTAGCAGGTCTGACCTCAAAAATCTCAAGAACTTTTGTCAAGACCTTTGTTTATTTTCTCTTCTGAGGGTACTGAGAGTCAGCCAGAGCAGCAGAGGGTATCTGGGCTCCTCTTAGTCTGGATGGTCATTTTTAGGCTAGATGGAGATAGAGGGAAGGAAAAGAGGGAGAGGGATGAGAACACTAGTTCCTCGGGGTGAAGGATTTCTCATTCAGTCCCCGTATCTAGCGGAGCAGGGACCTGATGGCACTGGGCTGGAGCAGTACTCCTCACTTCAGGTACTTCCATGGGCTGTGAACATGCAGAGAAATAAAATGACAGTGATGGCAACTGTCCCAATAGGGAGCCACAGCCAGGCCCTGACTGCTTCTGTTCCTACCTCTACTAACAAACTGACTGCTGGCATGTGTCAAGCTCCTTCCATGGTCTCTGTCAGGAGCAAATTTAGTTTTACATTGTGTATTCTTCTTACTGCTCTCAGAACTCACAAGGCAGTGTGGAAACAATGCTCTCTGGGAACAGAAAGGTCAATGGCAACACAAGTCTCTATCCAGGGACAAAAAAGAGGAGAACCAGGTGTAGAAAGACAGTGAATCAGTGGATGAAGGCTTTATCTCTAACCTGACAGGCCACAGGGCCGCAGGTGGAACTCGAAGGCTCCTGCTCTGTGGAATGTGGGGAATTCCCACAGAAGGGTGTGTCAGGAGGAGGTGGAAGGGTGTGTGTGGCTGGGGGAGCCAGGGAAGGAACCTAATTAGATACAGATGGAGCTACCCAAGGCCGAGAGAGGTGTGTGCAGCAGAGGGGTGAGACGGGCAGGGTGGCCTAGGCAGCAGCAGTTCTGAATGCCAGGGTGGTGGGTCCGGGGTGGGGGATCTGGGCTTCATATTCCAGGTGCCCAGGATGACCTGAGACCTGCAACAGGCAAAAACTGGGGCTCAGGGCAGAAGGGCCAGAAGTCTGGCAAGCACACATGAGAACTTAGCCTTACACTCTAAAGTCCACCAATGTGGAATACTCCCGAGACACTGACGAGCTGGGAAGGCAGCCAACTGGGCTCTCCCGTGGCTCTGGGACCAGGTGTACAAGAGGAAGGAGCCTACATGGTGGAGGAAATTCTGACCCTACGGAGTACCTGCTGTAATTGCACGAGATGGGACTAGGGGCGGGGTCTGATTCCTCAGGGGCTGGATGGCCTTCCAGGGGGCAAGGCCAGGGGCAGGGCCTACTATTCTCATTAGGCAGGGGCCCTGGGCTGCCTCTAAGGAAGCTTTCGCAGCCCAAAGGGTGAGGCTGGGCCAGGGCTTCCCATCTCACCATTATCAGAGGGTCCTGTCCCCCAGGCCTTCCTCCACCTTCCCCAAGCTGGGCAGGAGTAACTAGAGTGAGATGAGAAGCGGGCGTGGCAACCTTCTGCCCCCTGGGATGGGCTGGCAGCCTTCCCATCCATTCTTTACCCTCTGGAGAGGTGGCAGAACAGCTGTCACCTCTATTTTTACAGGGCAGAGCTCATTTCTAGGTTGTGGGACTTTGAATTTGGAAACACGAAAATGTCTGCATGAGGCAACTGACTGATCTCCAGGTGTGAAGCCTCTCTGAGGCCCAGGTGTGAAGGCCCAGGTGCAGGGAGGGTCAACCACTGCGCAGGCCACAGGAAATGCTTCCCGGCCTGTCAACTACCACCCAAGTATGAGAGAAAGCTCTGCCGGACACAGCCCAGCACTACTGCTTGGCTGCCAGTGGCCTGTGTTTCTTCATTCTTAAGGACAGGGGGCCAGGGGCAGTGGGATGGAAATGTGTTCACTCTTTTCTCCAGCCAGGCTTTTAAAAAACCTGGGGCTCCCTTGGGGGCTCCCACCTACTCAGGCCTTTGGCTGCATAGAGCAGGCATTGCAGAAATCTTCATATGCCCTAGCTCCTGGGAACATAGTGCAGTCAGTCCTAGGGGCACATAGCACCACTGTACCCATTTTACAGAAGAGGAAACTAAGGCTCTCTGAGGTAAATGGCTTGCTCAAGTTGCCACTTGCAGTGAAAACAGAGTTGGAATGTGGGCTGAGGTCTTTTCACATCCTGTTCTCCCTCTCATGTGGACCCAGAAAGCCTGCTCAGCAAGACAGAGGAACCGTTTGAGGATTCACAACAATGCTAACAAATAAGTACCAAGTAGTTACTAAGTTACAGGATTATGATCACCAAGGAATAATTTGATTCTTACACTTTACCATGGAAAATAAATGAACTACTCCTCTTCTAGAGATGAGGAAAGTGGGTACTTTGCCTCAGTTCACACAGACCGGCAGTAACATGCTGGGACTCAAAGTGATTGGGTACAGGTGAGCAGGGGAGGGAGGAGGTGGGGGTGGTGAGAAGAGCAGTGTCTGGTGTCCTTGGGACAATGGCTGCCTGGCTCACAGGGGAGGCTCCTGCCTGGAGGTGGGGGGCAGCTATCAGGTCTGGCAGGCAGAGGGAGAGCAGTGGAGGAGCACAGCAGGGCTGGGTGGTGGTTGAGAGAGGTCACTCCAGAGCAGGGGGAGTGACAGGTGCCAGATGGGGTTCTCAGGGGACCCAGTAGGAAGCTGGAGCTTTAGGGGAGGGGCCGGCAGGAAGCTGCTAGAATCCACAGCCCAGTCCCTGGGGTGCCCCTCCCGCCTGCACATAAAGGGCTCTGGTGCTGGCAGGGAAGCCAGAGTGACTTCACAGGCCCCACAGACAAAGGAAGGGGCCCAGTGAACAGGGTCACTGTTCTTTGAAGTCCCAGGGGCCTCTGGTCTGAGCAGGATGCTCAGGACACACACTGCTGCTCCCTCAGCCCTTCTGTGGGCAGAGTTCTCTGGGGCAATGGTTTTCAATTCAAGCACTTTTGCCTTCCAGGGGACAACTGGCAGTGCCCAGAGACACTCATTATGAGGACCACCATGCACACAGGACAGCGGCCAGGCATGCTAGGGCAGTGCCCGCAACAAGGCCTCACAGTCATTGTGCTGAGGTCAAAAAACCTTGCTGATGAGCCATCAGCAATCTGCCTACGTGGCTGTTGCCCTGCGAGCGAGATAAAGAGGAACATGGCGTCCCCTTTGTTCCAGGGAAGGGACTTGTCCAAGACTGGGCTGCAAGTTTCTTCATTCAGTATTCACTGGGCACCTGCTATCTGCTAGGCACTACTCTAGAAGCAGAACTGGAACTAGGACTCATTCTTTTTATTCCTCAACAAACACTGTGCCAGCTTCTAATCCCTCAGAGTTCACAGTCCAGACAGGAACAGTTACAAAGACACTGACAAAACTGTGAAACTAGAAAAGTCCAGAACTGCCTGGAGAAATCCAGGAAGGCTTCTCAGAGGAGGAGTTTAAAAAGTGACACGTGAAGGACAACAGAAGGTGATCGTCAAAGACCAAGGACAGTGTAGAGGGCTCCAGGCAAGGGGAACAACATAAGCAAAGCTGTGGAAGAGAGAGAATATGGCTCACCAAAGGCCTAAAGATGGTTCACTGTGGCTGAGTACGATGGAGGGAAGACTGAGAGGCTGAATGCCACACTGAGCTGCCTAGATGGGCTCTCTGAGCTGTGACAGGGATGGAGTAGGTGGCAGCCGAGGCTATGAGTGCCCCCGACCGTCTACCTGAGGGGCTCGCCTGGAGCTGAGGAGAAAATGGGCGCTGGAATTTTTGCCTTCCTTGAGTAATACTGCTTCCATACAGGTACCCTCATCTTCCTGGGCCCCAAGTGATGTCCCTCTGGGGCTGGGAGTAGAGAGTGACCTCTACCTCAGGAGGACACTCAGAAGCACCACCCAGTCCACTAGAGAATGGGCTCCTTCCTGCGCCCTGTAGCTACCTTGTGAAAAAGGGTACAAAGTGACATGTATGAGCACTAGGGACCTCCTTTCACATCTGTGAAATCAGTAGTGACATATCTGGTGAGGCCCCAGTCACCTATAGAGGAGCCCCAGCTCTGGGGTCCAGCATTCACTCCACACAGTGACTGTCCTTGTCCCTGGCCATCCTTCCAGGTCCTCGGTGTCCTGGGGCCACAATACCACTGGCCCCCATGCCCCTCAGCCTTCAGCACCCAGGCCAAACACCTGTTCTGACCACTGTCCCTCTTCTCCTGTTGTCCCTGCTGAGGTTCCATGGCACATGGAAGTGCCATGTCTCACTGGATTGATGCAGTCTGGTTGCTTTTGTGCCTCCTCTGACTCCTGAAAGTGCTTCAAAGGACTTTTACTGGTCACAGAAAGCAAAGGCATGAATCTAGACAGGTAGAAATTTGAATCCTGTGTGACCTTAGGAAACAAGTGCACTACTGTGAGCCTCAATCTCCTCCACAGTCCCCAGGTGACACATGTAAGACACAGGATGGCCAGTTAGCTTAGTAGGAGCACAGGCTCTGGGATTTGACCTTAGAGTTTTAATCCTAGCTGCACCACTTACAAATTGTGACCATGGACAGGTTCCTAATAGCTCGGTGCCTCAGTTTCTTCACCTGAGAAAGTGCGGTATTAATAATGCTACCTCTTAGGAAGAATTTCCTTCTGCACCTCTGTCTTGCTGACTCAGGCATACACAGGGTTCCCTGTTGTCTGAAGACTTGCATCTATCTTGTGGGTTGTATGGTTCAGGAAGGCACTGACCTCCAAATCCTAGGCTGTGCTAACCCCATTAGAGACCCATTTAGGTCCTTCTATCTCCATGTAGACCTCGCATTACCTACTCCTCATCTCAGCTGGGAAAGGTGGAGCCATCAGAAGACAGTCCCCACAAGCTCCCACCTCTGCCTTTCTGCCCAGTGCCACAAACTCTACCTTCTCTGGGCTTCTGGGGATGGACAGTCAGCCTCAGCCTCACAGCAGATCCCACTCTGGGCGGCAGCCAAGGCCAAGGCTCCAGCAGCTCTGTCCATCTTGATTCTGCCCTTCTATCAACTCTACCATCACCCACAAGTAGGCTCTTATTTCTTTTCTCTTGCAAAAACAGCCACTGCCACATTCTCTCTCCTTCCCTTCAAAGTATCATCTCTACCTTATTAAAAAGCTTTCGCACAACAAAAGAAATCACCGATGGAGTGAAAAGACAACTTGCAGAGTGGGAAAAAATTATAGCCAGTTGTCCCTCAGACAAAGGATTTATATCTAGAATATATAAAGAACTGAAAAAAATCAGATCCCCCAAATTCAAAGACCCAACACAAAGATGGGCATCTGATATGAATATGCACTTCTCAGATGAAGAAATACAAATGGCAAATAAATACATGAAAAAATGTTCAACATCATTGGCCATTTGAGAGATGCAAATTAAAACAAGGCTGAGATTCCATCTCACTCCAGAAAGAATGGCTATCATCAAAAAATCAACTGATGATAACAAATGCTGGTGGGGGTGTGGGGAAAAAGGAACCCTTCTCCACTCTTGGTGGGAGTGTAGACTGGTGCAATCATTGTGGAAATCAGTGTGGAGATTCCTCAAATAACTAGGATTAGAGGTCCCATTCGACCCAGCTATTCTCCTTCTTCCCAGAAGAATTAAAAACATCATAGCACAGCCATATATGTGCACCCATTTTTACAGCAGCACAATTTGTAATAGCTTATTCTTAGAAACAACTCAAATACCCATCAATCAAAGAATGGATAAAAAAGATTTTTAAAAATATAACGGAGTACTATTCAGCCATACAGAAGGATAAATTGGAAACTTTTATAGGTAAATTCATGCAACTTGAGACCATACTTGTAAGTGAAACAAATCAGACACATATGTGCAAATATCCTATTGTCTCGCTAGTGTGAGAGGCTGAATGAGCAAGTAAGATCCAAAATGGACAGTAGACATTGTGAATTGGGAAGAAACTGTTCAAAAGAAAAGGCAAATTGTGATGGAAAGGGGAAAGCAAGAAGGGGAAAAAGGAAAAATATATTTATATAGATAGTTATTTATATAGATATTTATATAGATAGTTATACAGTTAGTTTCTCTTAGTTCATTGAAAAGAAAGGTTTGTGCTCACATTGTTTGGACAAGATATCACGCCTTTTGTTTGTTTGGTGCCAGGAATTGAACTCAGGACCTCACGCTTGCCAGGCAGGTGCTGTTCCACTCAGCTATATCCTCAGCCCCCTCATGCCTGTATCTTGTACTGTGAATAACTACTATGAAGACAACAATACCCCATGTATTAATTATTGTAACTCTCCTACTGACCTGTTTTAAAACTGTTTTATTGTTATTTTTTTCTCTTTAAAATTTAGAAAAAAAGTGTCATCTCCACCCCTTATCTCCCATTTTATGCCTCCCTCCCTTGGCCTCCTGCACTGCCCTCCTGCCTCTCTGGCTGCTCCTTCTTGGTCTTCCTGGCTGAGTCCTCTGTCTTTTCCTGACTTCTAGAAGTGCTCCAGGTTCCAAATGCCAGAGTGGCTCTCTCTCTCCTCTGTCCACCCTTACTTCCCAGATGACCCATCCAGGCCCACTAACCGCTGTCCTTGTACTGATGACACTGGCCCTGATTATTTTCTCAGGCTGCATACTTCATTCCAGTGGCCTCTCCAATACCCCCATGAAGACTCAATCCTGTTGGCTCTCCCTCTAAATACATCCTAACTCTGACCACTTCTCTCCACCCCTAGTCACCACCCCTCTCCAAGTCACCACGGTTATGAAGTTGTCTCCTCCAGCCTTTACCTCCTTCAGTTTATCCTTTTCCCAGAAGCCAGAGGGATTCTTTAAACCCTCAGGCTGGTTTATGCTGTGTCATTGCCCCAAATTCCCCAATGGCTTTGGTCTCAACATAGAATTTGAAGTACTCACACTGCTTTTCTCCTCCACTCTTCCTCATGCATCCCAGTCCAAGCCACCTGACCTCTTTTCCTGTCCCTTGAACATGTCTGGCAAGCCTCTGCCTCCCTGCATCTGCTGCTCGTCCCTCTGATATGTACATGGTTTACCCTCCTTTCTTCTGATCTCTACTCTGATGCTTCCTTCTCCCTGAGGTCTTCTATCTGAACCCACTATCTAAAATCTCTATCCTAATTTAACTTCCTTGAGCTCCCTTTATTACTCTTCATCAGTATCTACTATGTTATGTACTTTTTCACTTATTCATTTTTTTACTTTCTCACACCCTGGGGTGTAAGATCTGCAGGACAGAGGTTGCGCCTCTTTTGATCTCCGCTCAATTTCAGCACCTAGAACAGTACCTGGTGTTGGGAAGGTGTTCTGCCTGTATTGTGTTTAGAATGAAGAGATAATATGCCCAGGGCCTCAGTAAGAAGGTCCCCGAATTGTGAGGATTCCATTTATGATTTTTCAAGTACAATGGGGGAGGAAGTGTCACACATGCAGTAGAAACTGTATCTCGAGTTCTGAACTTCAGTCTTTCTCCCAGCGATGCCCACACAGGGTGTGATATTCAGAGGCAATGCTGGGCATCATGGTAAGCTACATAACCATGCGGGGAAATGAAATACGGTTCCTGAGTTGCTATGCTAGGATGTTAGTCATGTTAATACTGTTTTTGACTTGGGATATTTCCACCTTACCATGGTTCATTTATTGAGATGCAACCCTGCTGTCAGCAGAGGAGCATCTGTATCTCCATGTGGGGAACGGTATATTGTGGAGCCTGTGTCACGGTCCTGTGAGCATTTACTGAGCTGGGCGATGGGTGGGTGTCCAGCACATCCGCACAGCAAGTGCTCAGTAAGGCACTCTGCTCATTCTCTGTTCTGGCCCCTGCTATGTTTAGGGAAGGGGCAGGGCTGGGCTGGGAGTGCCCACCTGGGTCCACCTAGATAATCCATGACTCTCCTAGGGCTTCTCAGGTAGTGGTGGGCAGGGCCTCACCTGGGTGGATGTCCTGGAACAGGGACTTCCAGATGGTGTACTGCAGAGGGCCTGTGTACTTGGATGTCGGGAAGTCTTCATATGTCAGGTTGGTCTCATGGATTTTTCCCTTAAGCCTAGAAGGACAGCAGGAGAGAAGGTTGCACTGGGTGGGGACTGGATTCTTGCCCCAGTGCTGGGACTCTGCAGTGAGAAGCCTCAGGACTTGGGTGCAGGTGTCTGCTTATACCATTTCTGATCTATCTAGCTGTTACTCTCAGTTTTCTAGTCGTTTATTTTATTTTATTTTATTTATTTATTTTTGGTACCAGGGATTGAACTCATGACCTTGCACTTGCCAGTCAGGCGCTTAATGCCGCTGAGCTAAATCCCCAGTCTCAGTTTTCTAGTCTTTAAAATGAGTAACAAGTTAGCACCTGCCTTCTAGGGTTGTTGTAAAGATCACATGACATAACATACCAGACACTTAGCTTGGCTTAGGGCCAACACCAAATGTATGATGTTAGCAACCCATGTTATTATTGAGGGTGGTTTTGAGGCAGAGTGATTTGAGCATGAGTTCTGGTTCCATCTCGGTTAGGGGTCTAAGCCAATTGATCCAGCTTCTCTGCACTTCAGTTTCTACATGTATGAATGACAGTGGATGTCATCTACAGGGATGACAGTGGTCACCACTAACAAGGGAGTTGACAGAATTATAACAATATAAAGTCTTTATAGAATAACACAGCATCAACATTAGTATAAATAACATATGATGCATTATAGATGTATAATGTAAATAACATAAGTACATACTATATATATTACTAAATATTACTTGTCATTATAATGTAGACAGAATGTATCATATACGGACCAATATAACCACATAAGGCATCAGCACAAGCTGTGGCACATAGCAGATGCCCCACAAAGGAGTCACAAAGACACAAATAAATGGATTCTTGCTGACAGGTCCATCTGCCTCCATGCCACTACCTCACACAGGTTGGGAGAAGCTGGCTACTTTGGGAAGGCCCCAGCAGTGGCACCTACCGCTCAGACAGGGAGGCCACACCAGCCAGGAAGGTGTGCCGGTCGGTCTCAGCCAGCCGCTCCTGCAGGATCTGGGCGCCCTCCTGTACCTTGCGCAGCTGCTGGCTGTAGCGCTGGACCTTCTGCTCGATGTCGGTCAGTGTGCGTGCTGTGTCTGCCTCCAGCTCCTCCAGCATGGCTTTCTGCCGCTCACGTAGCAGCCGGTGTAGCCGCTCGAAGGCCTCACCGATGGTGGTCCGCAAGCTCTTGGTGGAAGACTGTGAGGGACAGTTATGGCAGGAGTCATGGCAGGAGTTATGGTAGGGGGAGCACGGGGGTGATTCTGGAGGGAGAGGAAGTGACCGAGAGGGTTGGCACACAGTGGGAAAGGGCAGCAGGGTACACCTGGTGAGGATGGCACGTGTACAAGTTTGGTGAGTTAAAGCACTGGCATGGCCAGGACAGCAGAGTTCCATGTGGTCCTCTAGGGTTGTGGAGGTTAGCGCTGAGGACACTGCCCAGATTCTTGGCATGGGGTTAGGAGAGGCCGGGAGAGGTTAAGAGAGGGAGAAATGCTACAGCCAGTCTGGGACATACAGAACTCTTTGTTTTTAGCACTTGTCTGTGGTGCTTTAGAGGAGATTGTTGGGGACCAGAATCTGTAATAAAGGGAGACTCAGACTGATGCCAGTTTGCCCTGGGAGCCGAGAGGCATAAGGAAGATCTGCTCGCCTCATGGCAGATCAACCCACAGAACCCTGACAAAGATAAGGATGCAGTGTAGCAGCAGTGTTAAGAGTTTTGCTTGGGGAAAAAAGTTTCCTTATTGATCCTTGTCTCTTTATTCTTTATACTAGCCCACAGCAATCACCACCCTTTTCCAGGAAAAGTACACTACCCGCTCTGAAAATGTGCGTATGTGCTCAATAAATAGTGGCAAGCTTGGAGAGGCTTTGTCTTTGCCTATCCTGAGGCACTGACCTCCCAGCTCCCATTGCACGCATTACTAAATTGTCTCTGTCTCTTATTTCATCCTTCGCTGTATCCCTCATACAGGCAACTGGGGATCCTGGGCAGCTCCCTGGCAGGAGATGACAAGATCATGGAGGTCAGAGAGCTTCATAAAGTGCAACGGGACATTGGTGGTCACTTGTCTTTCCTGCCACCCCTAAGATCCCACAGGTAAGGAACAAGAGCTAAAGTGTAGGGCTTTTGTCCCAAGAAGTAAGCACAGATTGGCATGGCTCTCTCTGCCCAGTGGGTACTGCAAGGCTCTGGAAGCACAGGTTTTGATGCCTGGCAGCCTAGGGAACAGTCCCAGCTCTGGTCTTCAGCTGGGGGCAATCTTAGTGGCCTAAGCTCTACGAATTTCAGTTTTCCTGTCTGTAAAAGGGGTAAAATAACAACATTGCAAGGGGGTGGTGAAGTTGAAGTAAGGAATGTTCATCTACCCAGTGAGCAGGTCTCAGGTATGGAGAAAGAGCTTGGTTAAAGCAAAGAGATCAATATTAACAGGTGTGTCCTGAGAGTCCTCATGGAGAAAAGACTGCTAAGCTGGGCCTAAGAATGGGCATGGTGTCAGTTGGGGTGCATGTGTGTGTGTGGAGCGGGGGACAGGCAGAAGAACAGCCTAAGGAAAGGCAGGGAGTTAGGAGACACGGGATACTGCAGCATGTGGGGCCTGCCTCTGCAGTTTCACTGCGTGGGATTCAGGCTGGCAGTTCATGGAGTCAGAGACCCCACTGTGCTCAGTGCCCAGGGCTCTGTGGGAAGCTTCACAAAGGCTCAATTAGGGCTTCTTCCCTCCCGCTCAGCTGCTGGCCTGCAGGAAGAAGGCTGGCGGTGGGCCAACCTCCCTGCGCATGCCCACCCAGTGTGCTGGGCAGACAAAGGGGGGCGGAGGAGAGGCTGGGATGGATGGCCAGGCTGCAGGGGCCTCCCTGAGCTCCACACCCAGGGGAGCACTGTGGAGGCCCACTGTGGATGGAAGGATGAGGTCTGCTCCGTCCCTCCACTCCACATTTCCTAGCGCTGCCCTCAAGGCCCTCAATCCCATGGCTACCTGGTGTGGCTTCTGCAGCAGCTCGGACCATCAGCCCCTACTGCTGACTGAAAGGCTATTTCAGCCTCTTATCTCCGGTTGCTCTTCCTCTGCCACTTGAGTTCCTTGAGTTGCTGCAGGACAACTCCTTCCTATCATCCTGCATACCCTCCCTTCTCCTCCATGCCTACTGTTCTGAGGATGGCCCCCCAGTCCACAGATGGGTTTGTATGGTTCCTGGGACACATCTCTTTTGCCAACTATCTCCCCAACACATCTCCCTGGGATCCCACAGTTCCCTCCAACTCATTTGGTTGGCCACTCCTGTGTTTGTCCACAAATTCACTACCACAGTGATCCTTCAAAAGTATAAACCGTGTCACAGCCCATCCTGTGTTAAAGAACCTTTCTTAGCTCTTTGATGATAGTAAAATGCCAAAATGCCTTGGCCTAGGTGTCAAAGCCCTTCTCAAGCTGATCCTAACTCATCAATACATTGCAATTTTACCAATCCCTGGGATCAATTCCTCCCAATCCTTTATTCAGGTGGCAAACTCCTACTTATTTTGCAAGACCCAACTTGAGAGTTATCTCCTCTGAGATACCTTCTTTAACTTTTTCATGGAGCTAGATGTCCTCAGAGTCTTTTGCAAACACTCTTAATACATGGTCCTTCCTGTTATATCGCTGTAGCTAGTGGATGAGATACTGCTGGGTAGGAATGACATTTTCCTCAGTCAGGGCTGGCAGTCAGGAGCTCTTGAGGGGTAAAGAAGGGACACTTTTTTTCAAGATGGCTTCACAAAGCTGGGCACAGGTGCTATTTTGTTTCTTCCTTTTCTTTGTCTCTTTCTTTCTTTCTTTCTTTCTTTCTTTATTTCTTTCTTTCTTTCTTTCTTTCTTTTTTCTTTTTTTGGTCTATTTTTGAGATAGAATCTTGCTGTGCAGCTCAGATTGGCCCTGAGATCACTTTGTAGCCTAGGCTGGTCTCGAACTCACAACAATCCTCCTGCCTCAGCCTTCCAAGTGCTGAGATTACAGGCGCACACCAACACACTTGGCTCAGGCTCTATTTTCTTTCCAGGCTGGGGAATCAAGTGTCCCAAGGACATGAGAAGATGGGTAGAGATGTGAGGGGAGGCAGGGAGAAGGCAGCTCAGTGTGGCACATCAGAATAATAGCCATCCTGGGGTTCCTGAGCATGCCATGATGGGTTCTCCATCCAGCTTGCTGGCCACAAAGCCATACATCCTTCAAGGTACACCCCAGTGTGAGGTTGGAAAATGCCTTGGGCTCTGGAGAAACTAGACAGGATGCTCCTAATTTTCACTTACTAGCTGTGTGGCCTCAGGCTGGTGCCTGAACCTCTCTGTTTCAGTTTCCTTGCTGATAAAATTGGGGTAACAACAGCTCTTGCTCCTACTCCCAAGGGTGTTTTATTTTTCTTTTCACTCATTTGCTCTACAACTTATTGTATGTCTGACTCTGTGCTAGATTTTGCAAGTCTTGCTTTGATGGAGGTGACAGTCTGTGGCTTCAGCTAAACAATGAAAGGGAAACACAATTCTCAGCACAGGGAAAGGTTCAGCTCAACAGGAACGCCTCAGTTACTTTAGTGCTCTGGAGGGCAGAGCCACCCTTTCTCCCCACTCTCCTTTTGGTGCCTTGACTGGAAAAGCAGCCTCCAGCCCAGCCCACCACATCCCCTGGAACACACAGGCCCTGGAGAGGCTGCACCCTGCCAAGAATGCATCACCTCCAGGACCAACCAAGGAAAACACAGGGCCTGAGGAGGGCGGTCAGACAGACCCCCAGGCTAGGCCACTGGAGGGGCAGGCGCCACAAGAAAGTGAGTCAGGCACCAGGTGAAATATGACCTCAAAGGCTCCATAGGCATTTCTTGTATAAATACCCTAGTCCAGACAGGAAGCAGGCTGGGGAACTGTGGGGAGCCCCACAGGACCCCCCAGAGGCAGACAGATGGACAGGAAATCTGGGGGGAAGAGGTCAGTGGAGAAAAACAATGGTGAAGGGAGAAGAGACAAGAATGCTGCCAGAGGAGGGAAAAACAGACCCTTGGGTTCCCGCTCATCCAGAGAGAAGCTTCCGTTTGCTTCTTAGCACTGGAGAGGTACAGAGGCACCAGGCACGTGGGGGGAAACTGAGGCTGTGCAAAGCAACGAGACCACAGAGTGCTGTGATTATTTCTATGGTGGGTCCTGCTCTGAGACACTCTGGAATGTTCTGTTAAGAAAATGTGTCATGCACTGTCTGGGACTCCATAGTGGATTGATGGCCATGCTAAGACATAGATCTAGGTTTTTAATGGCCTCTCCAGGCCCCGGGGTGACCTCTGGAAGCCCGGGTGTTCCCAAGGCTGCCTCCAGCTGCACAGCTCTCCTGCTGGGGGAGCGGAGCCAGCCTGAAAGACCCTAGGTGTCAATGTGCTGCGTTCCTGGGGTGAAGCTGCTGAGGGAGAGCTCAGGGGGCTCTGCCAGGCTTCTTCCAGTCTGAAGCTCTGAATTGACCCTGCAAAGGCTCAGTTGTACAGATGCAAAGACTGGGACCCAGAAAAGTGCAGCAAGTCAGTGAGAGTCAGTGCCTGGATCAAAACCCTGTTTTTCTGGTCCATATCTCTATGGCTTCAGCCCAGGAGAAGAGATGTCAGCCAGGTTGACTTAGAGGGGACATGTTCAGAGTTGGCTCCTGGATATGTTTAACAAGGGCTAAATTGTCCCAGCCCTTCAGGACACTGGAGGTTCCTGGGGATCCCAGGTTTCACACCAACTTTCATCCAAAGTGGGAAGGGAAAGGTGGCCCTATCCGTAATCCAGATACCTGCCCTTAGATACCATAGAGGTATCTATCTTAGATAGATACCTCTATCTATTTTAGATAGATAGATAAGGTATCTTAGATAGATAAAGCATCTATCTAAGATAGAGGTCTTATTTTGACAGAGCGCCCCACCCCACTTCCCCTTTCTCGCCCCATTTGGCCACTAGAAGCCAGGCCCTTTTATAGACAGAGGCCCCGCCCATCTCTGTTGGCCCCGCCCCCAAGCCAGGGCAGGCTCACCTTTGTCTCTGCCAGCTGTCGCTTGAGCAGCTGGAGTGCCTCCGTGTGCTCTCGCTCGCTGTCCTGAAGGGCCTGAAGCTGCTCCTTCAGCTCCCTCTGAAACACACAGGGGTAAGGCATGGGGACGCTGGCTTTCTGTGGCGATGGAGAGCCCAGCCCTGCCCCTCTCGGGTGTTACCCTGACCGCATCCATCCTTGGTCAGCTCCAAGACACTGCTCTTGGAGTGTTTTGGAGTTCAACCACCAAGTCTTGTAGAGTCTGTCTCCTAAATAGCCCCAGAATCGGTCCCCATCTTTCATCTGGATGTTTGCAAAGCCTCTTCTCTGGCTGTCTTGGGTGCTTCTGGTCTCCCCGACTGGAGAGACCTCCACCTTCCCACTATCCTCGTCCTGCCCCTGCTGCCGCTGGTTTTGTACTCAGACCTTTGGTGGAAACCAAGGCTGAGCCACAGCCCTATAGCTACAGACTAACTACCCACAGCCTAAGCCCTCCCCCAGGGCTCCACACTGTTCTCAACCCTTTGCTTGTAAAAATTCACCAGAGCTTTTCAGCAACTCTAATGTAGGCACTATGATTATCCTCATTTTCAGATGCAGCAGAAGACACACACACAGAGGTCAGGAGTGGTGGCACACACTGGTAATCCCAGCACTCGAGAGGCTGAGGCAGGAGGATCATTAAGGTGAGTTTGAGGCCAGCCTGGGCTACAAAGTTAGTTCAAGGCCGGCCTGAACTGCACAGTGAAATCCTGTCTCAAAAAGACCCCCCCCCAAAAAAAAAAGGCACAAAGAGGTAAAAAACAAAACAAGCAAGCAAAACGAACAAACCACAGAGCCAAACATGTAAGTGTAAAGCCAGAAAAGAAACACAGACATCTGGTTCTGGAAACCATAATATCGCCCACTCCCACCCTGAGTACTGGGATTACAGACTTGCGCTACCCACCCAGCTTGGAAACTATGATTTTGAAGTCAGGTAACATGTTCTTCTGACAATAGTGACACCTATGATAATCAACAACAACAAATCCACAACAGACAAGACATTGCCATTTGCAATAAAAACAGGATCTGTATTATGGATTTCTTTGTCTCAGCATCCAATATGGCTACACGTGGCACTGCTAGTAATGTTGGCCTTATTTAACAATTTGATATTGTGTTCCTTATGGATTTTTTGCATTACTTTTGATTGAGGAAAGACTATTAAATATTTACCTTGACTATGTTTTGGCACCTGTTTCAATCCTATGCCTCCCTCCCTTCCCCCTGGTCCCACTTCTGTCTCTACCATCTTCTCTTCTCACTCCTACCCAGCCAAAGTCGGCTTCTTCCTGTTCCTCTGTTACCCTGACCTTGCAGGACTTGCACTTGCTGGCTTCCCTGGCTGATGCTTTTCTCTATCAGACTGTCTCATAGTAATTCCTTTGTATCATTCATTGAACTCAGATGCCACCTCTTCAGAGTCTTGTCTGACTACCCCATGGTCACCTCCATCACCATGCCAGGTGTCACCGTCTTCACAGCCCCTCCCACTCTCTGAGATGACCTTACATGTTCCCTTGCTTGTGTGTTTACTGCTCATCCCACTCACTAGACTGTGAGCTTCACACAGGCAGGAATCTCATCTGGCTTGTTCTCTGCGGTTTCCCCAGTACCCAAAATGGAGCATAACATATGGCAGGGCCTCAATTATTATCTGTCAATAACTGAATGGGATGTGGTGGGTGTTCCCCAGTATAGGGTCCAGCTGTCTGCACTTACTGAGCTACAGCCATTGCATCCTAGCCAGTTGTCCTCCTGTCTGTCCCTCCTCCTTCCCCATATTAGCACATGAGTCCTCCAGGGTAGTTCCCTACTTCTCCCTCTCTCTAGGTTCCATATCCGGCAGCCACCTGGCACTGATCTAGGGCTCCAGGAAGTTTGCCAGGTGAATGAATTGCCATGGAAACAGCCTCTGAGCAGTGGTTGAGGTCCCCAACAGCTTGGGTTTCGTGGTCCCAGGGAAGCTGAGCTATCAGTTTATTTTCCCCTCCTTCCCACTCATTTGTCTTAGCAGACCAGGGAGGATCCTCAGCAAACATCTGGTTCAACTAATTTTAGACTGGCAACATGGACAAATGGCTATGATGACATGCTAAGAGAAGAACGCAGAAACAAAATTATCTTTGCTTACTATTGCTTATTCATTTAATAACTATTTATTGACCAACTACTATGTACCAGGTACTACTGAAGCACTGAGATACAGTCCCTGCCCATGGGGGTCTTACCTCAAGTTAATATAGAAGACAGACAATAAAGAATAAAAAATAATCAGAGTATCAGGTGATTACTAATAGGCTCTGTGCCCTAGAAACAAATCAAGCAATATGGGATGAGGGGACAATTTTAGACAGGGTAGTCAGGAAGATCTCTTGAAGCACATACACGAAAGATGGCGGCTAGGGGATGAGGAGGAGCGAACTGTGAAATCAAAGGAAAGATGGAAAAACAGGAGCTGCATGTTTTATGAGAAGAGAAAGCTTGCATAGACATAGTGGCTGGAACTCCAGCAGCCATTTCAGGCCATAAGGCAACTATAAAGACGGATGTCATAAAGTCAAACTGAAAGCGCAGAAGGAAGGAATCTGAACTGTGGGGAAGCTATATCCTCACTAGACACATTGATATGTAAGAAGCTGGTTCTCTAGGGGTAAAAGAAAACAGACTAAGTAGAGAAGGAGGCAGGGAGATGGAGAGAGGCGGAGGGGGAAGGTGAGAGAGGAAGAGAGGAAGCTGGATAGGAGGAGAGATAGGTCCCTGTATGATCCTGCTACCAAAGCAGTTCTTTAGCATTTCTGAGAAAGCTACAGCGACCACGTTCCTCACATCGCTCAGGCCCCTGAGGGACATGGATAAATTCCTTCCCGATGCTGGAGTTGGGAACACAGAGTACTGGCCTTCCCCTTTCTCCTGGACCCTGTAGCAACACAACACCCATTCACCCACTGCACTACCAGGTATGCACCCGGGCCTCCTTGGGTCCTGCCAGTGCTGTGTGAGGGATGGGGCAAGGGAGTCAGGTAGGGATACAGACACCCCAGGGAAGCTGGGATGGTGTCAGCGCCCCCTCCAGACCTGTCCCTCCTCACTGGGGAGAGATGCTGCCTACCTCAGGGAAGAACACACACCCACAGCATCCCAGCCTGACACCTAGGAGCCATGCGTGACAGACCTGCCACCCCCAAACCAGCCCCATGGTCACCAGCTTTGCTCTGGAATCTGTTCCCTCCTCTCTACACTGATTGCCCCCTTTTCATTGCTTCTTTTTGGGACTGAGGCCCCAGGCTCTCCCCACCCCGCTTCCCACCTCTGAACTCTCCCTGCTGCCCTAAGAGCTCCACAAGGCAGGGTGATACATTTGTCCATGTCACACTCTCAACCCCTGTGCTTCTCAGCAGGAATTCCGCCGTGTCTGGGAAGACAGATGGGCAGCATTCAAGGCCTTCCCCAGCCCCTCTGGCCCTCCTCAGCCTTACCTCTTGGGTCTAGACCTACACTATCCCACAAGATAGGCAGGAGGCCCATGTGACTGTGTAAATAGCAATGAAGTAGAACTAAACTGAAAATTTAGATCCTTCATTGCACTGGCCTCATTTCAAGTGCTCAACAGCCACATGGGAATAGTGGCTACCATGTCACAGAGGAGATGTAAAACTTCCCAGTGTTCTAGAAAGTTCCATGGGGCAGCATGGAGCATTTTGCACTGGTCTCTGCCAGGCTTTTTACACAGGCCTATGTCTAGCACACTCATACGTACTTCTTCCCCCACCTGCAGGACTTGCACACATCTCTTACAACCCAGACCAACACTTCTGTCCCCTACCAATCCATATCCCCAACTCCCCAAACTGTTGTCACACACTGTTCTGTACGTACAAGGCCCTGTCCCCTGCACCCTTTGGTGCACTCTGTGCTTCAGCTGTGAGGTTACCTGTTGATCTCTCCCACTATACCGTGGGCCTCTGAGAGCAGGACATATTCTCAGTACCAAGGACAAGGAGAGGGCCTGACACAGACCTGCCTGTAGCTTTTGTAGGAAGAAGCTGCCTAGTGAGAAGGCTGGGCTGGGCCTGAGCTCCCTTTGAAAGGGTGAGAGGGGAGAGGAATCCCCAAAGGTGGGACTCCCCAAGTGGCTCAACTAACTTAGGAAAACTGAACACTACAGCCCACAGAGCAAGCCTCTGAGCTCTGTGTCACCCCACCCCACAGGTCTCCTGCAAGCTTGAACTCAGACAGACCTTAGGAGGCTGGCTCTGCCACTCAACCATTAGGTGTGCACTGTCCATTAGCCTAGATCACCTACCCTGTCTGTTCCACAGTCCCTCATGTGCAAAATGGGTAGTGAAACCTCACAGGGCCGGAAGGGTGGACTGAGATAACAGCGGTAAATGCCTAGCCTCCTGGGGCACAGAGCACCCTGGGTGCTTTAGGATATGGAGTGGTCCTTGTGTACCATGTGAGGGTCCTCAGTCACTTCTTCATGTCCATGCCCCATGCTGTATCCAGGTGGCCCTCCTGCCTTCTCGGCGGCAAGAATAGGAAGGGGCAGAGGGACCATCTGGTTTAGCCCTTATAATTGCCAGCACAGGAAACAGAAGTCCAAGGAAAGGGACTGACTGGCTCACAGCCACACCAATTGTCAGTGGAGAATAAACTGGAATGTTTACTCCCAGCTGACAGCTCAAACAGGAAACAGGAACCTGTTAAACTCCCAAGACATAGAACCAACCCAGAGGAAAGATACTGTGACCTTAACCACGGCAGAGGCTTAGGACCACAGGGCCTGGAGGTGGGCATGGTTCAGGTCTGAATTTCACAACCACCTAATTCTCACTATTAGGTGAAGATTTTGAAGGAGAAATTGAGGATCAGAAAGGTTTCACAGCTTTCTTAGACTCACACAGCTAGTACAAAAGAGGTGGGCTTCTGAGTGACTCCTAAAATCCGTATTTGAAACCTCTTGGCCTCTGTGCCTCCCATTCAACTCAATACATCAATAGCTTTGGAGCACACACTGTGTCGGGCTTTGTGTTGTCCACTCAGGCTGGGGATATGATTTGTGCTCTAGAAAATTTGCAGGTAGCTGAAGAGGCAGAAACTACACTGGGTAAAT